>MNPL01000245.1:0-45249 GCA_002081605.1 Tropilaelaps mercedesae
ATATATATATATATATATATATATATATATTTATATATATTTGTCCCTTAGAATCATAAAGTTGGCTTCTTTTCGATTCATTATACCATTTGAAGTGATGCTCATTATAGTATCGTACAGCATACTAAACCTCCCTTTTCGCTTAGGAACTGGAATAAAAACAAACCATCGTTAGTAACCGCATCGTTTTTAGTCGTTGCCTTTAGTCCTGTTCGGTCAGTTCAGTGTAAAACAACGCTGCTCTCTTAATCTATTGTCACCGAGTTAATGTACAATTTAATCATTTCAACTAAATGAATAACGTAAATTCCGTAGCTAGAATATTACGCCAGTTCAAAACCCGCAGTCTGTTACTGAGCATAATGGGTCACAAAAATACAGTAGCAAAGAATAGCAACAAAATCTATTAACTAAGGAACATGAGACAACAAGTGCGCCTACAGTAGAGTTATAGTACTCCTCAAGAATTTAATATACAATGACTTCGAGCACGCGGATAAGTTAGGTTGCACATCAAACCGTCGGAACAAGATAGAATCCAGAGAAGCAAAAATATGACTTCGGAACGAAATACCAAGTTTCCACCAATAAATGCTAAAGCCTTTAGGAAAAATTCCTACTGAGCGTGCTAGGTTATAAAGAATATCCAGCAATGATTAACTGCTGGGTACCTGAGCTTGTAATAGATGTTGTTAGCTGAATAACTTTATGTGTTAAAACCGACCGAAGCATAATTATTAATTTAGTGTCAAGGCATAGTGACACTAAAAAAAATAAATTTGGATTCGATTATACCTCGGTAAAAATGCAACAGCGAACTAGTTGAGCTAGACTAAAAAAAATCTAGGAAATGTAACCGCAATGGAATCAACAGCCTATAGCCACGGCCATTAAGGATGGGAGAAGCTGCATAACCAGAGAAAACCTGCACCTGCAGTAATGGGCCCATAGGATATGCAATATACGATTAGATGAGACGGTCGACAAATGATCGATCAATAAATTAACGTAGTTTCATTGAGGTTGGTCGTCTATCTGACCTTCTCATCAATAACACAACTAGAATTATCTTCCAGTGGTCTTACCTTTTTATATTTGATCATATGTGCTAGTAATTTGTACGCCTTAAGATTTGTTGTTGCCAATCAAAGTCATAAAAATACAGGTCTGATTATATATTGTACACAGACAAATTTCGATTATGATGCCGTATAAACATTTCACACATATTGGATATATTGTACATACACATTACTTGCTGCAAAAGTGATAGCAACAACATCAACTTTTCGCCATAGCTGCAGTAATCTGCTTTGTTCAAAATCGAATGGTTAATAGGAGCGAAATAGATTCCAATTATTTTCCAAAAGTAAGCATATATATTAATGACATTATTACGATTAACAGTAATTATTATTTAAAAAGAGCATTCAACTGTTAAATCGTTGGTATTTGATTCAACATTGATACAGTCAATAAATATAACACAGTTTATGGAACAGCATAATAGCGAAAACTTTAGAATGACTTAACCGGCACATTGATTATTAGGGTCACATAGTATATATTCGCAGACAAAATACCTGAAAAAATTCTTATTAAATCTGGACACTTTCATTACTCACTCACCGTTAATTGACAAAAACCGACCAAGAACAATAACTACTGCTGTCTCCTAACGAATGCGCATTTTATAAACGGGTGCTTCCATTTAAAAATGGCTTTTGTTGGCCTAGCTATTGTTGAAATCAGAGAATCAAGTCGAATTATGTGCGCATACGTATTAATATGACACAAAGGAATATAATAAATGTATCATTTGAATAAATAAATGTAAACTAATATATTAAAAACGGTGCAGCAAGACAATCGTAACACACGAATGTAATCTCATATCCGTACTTCAAAATAGGTATTTGGTTATAATTAGGTAGAAGTTATAGGTAGAAGGTTATAATTAGGTTATAGTTACTGACCTAAAGTCTTTGAAGGGGCGCGGATCTACTGCATCCACTGTATATAATACTCAAAAATTTAAGTTCTTCCGCTTATTTAAATGAATACACGCAAAAATCGATAAGAACGCTGGTACTTAATTGTCTAGCATTGTGCATTTTTTTAGTGCTACAATTTGGTATGTCCATAGAGCTAAAACATTTTGGGCTCACAAACCAGTCGCTATGGTTGCGCATGATATTTTACACCGCAGGGTTAAGACAAAGTTAGCCCATCTTATATAAAACAGTTGAATAGCTTTTTATATCCACTTTTGAAAGGTTAGTGGTAGTATCTGAGCAAAAATGGCACCGAGTGCATGGTGTTTGAAAAACAGTTTATGACGCAAACTCAATCGCGTTGAAGAAGCACCAAAGATTGACGCATAGCGATGCATATTTACACGCAGTGGCACTTCATAAATTTTCGTCCTTAGTCGCTTTCCCGTCTGGTCTTCTTGACAGCAGCAGCCGGCAAACACCGAAACTTTAGTTTCCCTTTCTCATACAAAGCACCAATGCTCGCAGCCACTATGCCCAGAAAGCCTTATTTCATAAATTGGGAACAACGAAGGGCTATGCTTTAAATGACGGCAATGAAGCATGAACGCGGATAATTGGAATGTTTTCACTTTTCTGCCAAAAATTACCAGTATCGAACGGAAATTGTTAAAAACAACACGAAAAGCGCCGACAATCCAGAAAAATCCCTCTGTGTTAAGTCGCTAATATCTAGTTTATTCCACTTGAAATTATTCAAAAATAACCGCTGTCTTATTTCATTGCCCAATAATTCAGCAACTACATTGGTGGCTTTCTTTTATTTTTTTGTGAATTCAAACGTAGATGAGCGTTTTTAGATGAAGTATGAAGCTGTGTGGCTGCACTAAACAACATCTTAATATAGCCATTGGAAAATGAACATGTGCCTTCAGAGATGGTATTAACTGTTGCTAGGTTAAATAAGTTAGAATAGTAAACGAATTTACCTAGATTTGGCCTTCGTGTTCTCACACCGGTAAATGTGCAACTCTTAAAAATAAATCATAAAACGAAACTCGTCGTAGGCGATAGGTCGAAATTACAAACTAGCATAACAGAAAGCCACATGGTCTTCTTGTCACAAGTGAGAATTATGGTAACAAAATTTTGTTCTCTGGACATGACACTGAAAAACTTTTTTATAAGGGAATTTCAGGAAAAGGTTTCGTTTCGTTTTCTCTTTGAAGGCTAAAGGGTCATATAGCAAGTGAGGTTGCATGTGAATCACCCCATCCTTCGATTTCCATATTACCCCCAAGCATTTGGGCATCTAAGGGCTAGTTGATTGACCTAATGATACCATTCATGCGATTACCTGCAATGTTTTTTGAGAAACTCACTTGATGATTACAGTGTTTCCGGAAATCCGAATTCAACCGGAGAAGGTTATCTAGTCTGATTGAAGTGGAACGTTAACTTGCTCTATGTTCAGCATCGGCTCAACTAAGAGCACACTTTCAGCTAATTATGCGATTCTCCATCCTATGTCTTAGGTTTTCAGATTGTGTGCGTATTGACAGAAAAAAGCATTGAACGCAATCTGCATGATCATACACTTGATTCGACAGCTATTCTTCCATTTTCCTAGCTGATATATAAGCACGAGTTTTCTCAACAGTTGTACAAAGCATTTATATTGTTCAAGAGTCGGTAGCCAGGTGGTTCAAACATGGCCTAGGGAGCTAATCTCAGTTAGCCAATTTTTGTGGGGTGGAAAAGAAAAAGCAGTACTCTAAAAAAGCCACGTTTATTTTGTCTTGGGACGACTATTGAAATTAGTGCGTTATTAAAAAAAGTGAAACATGATCGGTGTACTATGACAAAAAATTGATGATACAACGTTTTCGATACTACTTTTTTTTTACTTTCGATACTACATTCGATAATACTTCGGGGACTTAGCCAGTTTGGTAACACATAACAGGTTGAGCTTCTCCACGCGCATTGCGTGAGAAAAGTGACAACAGGATACATGTAGTGCCTCCCAGCATAAGTGTATGGTACTACCACGCAGTATTTTGTTTTCTTTGGACGACTGGTCAGCTTAAAGAAGCTACGTCTCAATATTGTCATTATTTGAAACCATTTATTGGGAGGGAGTGCCACTGGCGCACTAAAAATATTCTGGTGACAAAAGCATCGACAAGCTGTATGTCTCTAGTGTCTTCATCATATATTGCCTGTAGAGCAGGTATTTTTCTGCCCTTCCCCCCTTTTAACTCGAAATTAGATGCTACGAACCGAAGGCTGTTAACTATTTGGACGTGAGACTTGCCTATATCGAAGAGAATACATTGCTGTACGTTTCTTTAACGCAAAAAGAGAACTTGAGAACACAAGTCACGTTGTACCTAACTTGTCAAAGATTTCTAGAATCACTTCTTCACCTAATTACTGTTTTTGTTGCTTTCGGGTGGTTCGTCATATATATATATGGCCCACTTAGCACCAATCAAGCCACGAACTTTTATTAAGTGCGACGGGAAAACTCTCGTTTGACATGTGATGCCGACAGTGGAAGTAGGCACTTAAGCACCTTCTTCTTCTGAACACGGAGCCGACAAGAAATACCGCTGCTGCCGCGAACAGGTTGATCATCAGTTCGGGAGGCCTCAAAGACCGCAAGGTGTAAGAAGCGAAAAAGCTTGCGGCCGACACAGCAAAAACAGAGGTGACCCAATTAACGCATAGTGAGAAAAGGGACTTTTCTCTCCACGACGGTAGAACCTGTCGAAAGGTTCTAGCCAGGCAACTGTCAGCAAGGTGTCTCAATTGCTATGGGTGCACATCATACCTATGTGGTTTTCTCCTTTGCTTGATAGAACAAGCTGTCTTTGAATGGATTTATGATTGTGCGCGTCTGCCCACAAAACGGGGCAATCTAATAACCCACCGTTACCCACAATCGCGACCAGAGATCATGTGTGCTGATGGACTTAGACCATTAGAGCAGACAATGTATCATACAAAGTCACGACGCAGAACTGAAAATATTTGCTTTGACATGATTAACTCGCCTTTCAACGGGTGCAAGAGAAATTTAGAGCCAGTAGAAGCGGTACACGTGTCCCGGCAAAATATGCGGCAAATTGTAGCATGGTTACCGCAGTATTTATCAAGGGCACTTGTTGCTCGGAGAGGACACCTGTTGAACTTGATAAAAAAAAGGGGTAGTCGCTTACGATTATGGGCATAAGCATTGTAGTTGTCGGCGTGTACTGTTTGCCTGTATATGAAATGGTCCAAACGCATGAAACTTCATCCACACGCATATATGCATGTGTAGCATTAGATTCTTCAGGTTATAATCTCCTTCTTCTTTTAGTAAAATAAAAAAGTTTTCGACCGATTAAGTTTTCTGTTTTTAAACCTTGGGCCTAAAACAGTCAAGCAGTACGGTAACAATCAAGTGTTTCATTTTATATTAAAACAAGTATATCTTGGACTAAACCAGCTTACGTAACCGAGAATTGCTGAAATTCCGAAGTGAATCGGTATTGACCAAGGCTTTGTTACTATTTTTATGTATTTTCTATGTGAAGCCTAACTTGACCTCTGTAAGAATTACTGTAAAAAAATCAGGGCTAGTCGTGTACAGTAATCACCAATACTCATATGCCTGATAAATCGCGCAGGGAACTTTAAAAGCTTTGAAAAAAAGTACGTAAAACTTTTGTGCAATGGTATGTAGATTCCACAACGTCTCTGTTCACTTTCTACACTAGTTATGCTATTGCTAACAACATCAAACTTATTTTTACGGCTAGAAAACGATAATCCAATTGAACGAAACTCACTTCCCATTTATGAAAAAAGCGTCGCCTGAAAGCGGTGAGAGGGCTTGCCCTACTTTCATGTACGGTTACTTATTATGAAAGGTAATAGGACAGTTAACAGACAGCACCAATAAAATGTCGCAGAAAGGAAGTTCATAAATAAACAATTGAAAACAGCCGCCACAGTACGGCACAATCGAATCTGCGAATATTGAGTACATCGTTTGCATATCAGATAGAAACGGGTGGTCTTCTTTGTTTGTAAAAGAAATTAAAAATTTTGAAATGTTTTGATCAAATATAACCTATTTGTTGCTCCCCACAATACAGATAGTGTATAAAGCATACCTTACTGTTTACCTACGACTCCGATTATGTCAATGTAAGTTGGATCGTATAATGACGACTGCCATTACCAACCAACCGCATCATTTTGCTGGCGTATTGCGAAACCAGAGCAAAAGTTGTCTGCAGAAATATCAATGGTGCTGTTTGTTGAACCGGGTGAAGGGTCCTTACTATCTAGAGGCCGAGTAAGCGGCCTTTGGTGACCCGTCGAACATCATTATGTCAGCGTTCGAACCATGTTAGCTTCGACGCCGCAGCGGAGAGCAAAGTCCCAAACCCAAACGCTAGAACATTTCCCCAGAAGCGCAGCATCGAAACTCAACGCATCACTGATACGGAGACTTGAGGAAAAACTGAGAGATAAAATAACAGAAGAAGCCTTTGCAGTGGCAATATTTCTGTTGGCCAGAGGCCGTAAACCAACAAAACTCAACTCGAAGCCCTTAGGCGAAATGAGCGCCCACGACGTGGCTCACCATGCCACCAGATCGTAAACCACGAATTCCTTGCAGAGTCCTGTGGGAGACTAGTGAAGGAAAAGTGGCCCGCACAAATGCAGCAACGATAACTCACATAGAACACGATCTCAGGGTGCTGATACTTGTTTAATATTCGTTCGGTTGTGGCTCGAGGAAGATGGTCACATCTTTCGCTACGCACGATCATCATAGTTTGGGGAAAAAATGCAAGATTGTCAATATCTGCTGCTCCTTACACAGTCAACGAAAAAATCGGTCTGAAGAGACTTGAAATTACGATAAGAATAGTAAGCTTGAAGCTTGAAGCTTGAAGAAGTAAGCGTGATTGTTAGGGTGTGATAAAGAGCTAACAAAGATGTCGATATTACGTCATGAAGAAATGCGATTCTGAATATCCGCCGGTTTTAGAAATTCCCTAAATAACGTTCCAGCAATACATTCCCAACGTGCAAATGTGAAGTATTGAAAGCAATTTGAGTCCAATGGCCTGTAGCTTGGGAAAATCATAAATTTACCTTTTTTGTTAGTAATTTTTCAAACATCTCTGAGCCTCTATGAATTTGACCTTCAAAAAATCATAATAATATGAAGCCAGTTTGCTGTTAAGGATGTCCAGAGCTGCTTCAGCGTGCCTTCAATATTCGTATTTATCATGGACATGATTGGTAAAATGTGACGTTATTTCCAAACACTCAAACTTTGTAACTGTCGTTTATGTAATTTAGTTTTTTTTATCAACGATACCGATATCATTTTTCGTACATTTTAGCTTTCGTTTGATTTGTTACTCAGGTAATGGAAAGTCCTCTCTGCTCTGGAATGGACTTCTGAGGAGAGTGTCACAAGGACGAACACGATTCCGCTAATGTTAAATGTGTCGTCAATATACTAAAAACGTTTACGTAGTAGTACTAAAAAAAAAAAAAAAAGTAGTAGTAGTAAAAAGTAGACGTAAAGTGGCTCGCATTAGAAGATGTTTTCTACAGCACCCTGCGGTCTTTCAGCGGTCAGGAGGTTTCCCAAACAAGTGACACAGCGATGAACAGTGGTGAAGTTCTTTCTTGAATTATCGAGCATTGTGGTAATTTTGAGCTTTAGAAAAAATCTTGTGTAATAATTAAATTTGGCTTTGCGAATATCTTACATTAAGAATTACGATAAGGAAAACTCTTTTATTTTTACTACAGTGATAAATTACACTTACTGCAATTTAAAAGTTCTTTAACAGCAAACCGCCATTCCAATAGTAGCTTTATGACTAACAATACGTCTGACCTACTCTTAAACCACTTTGTGCTAGATAGTTAATAAAAATTGTCTTCCAACAGCACGCAAACAGGATTTGTCATATCCCAATTTTTTTTTATAAGAACAAGCATGTTTTAATGCTATGGCAAATACAGCAATATAGTTTTTAGAAAGCTGCAGCATCGGCTCCAGCCAGTAGATAGCTCTACTTTTAGATCATGCCAGAAATGAAACTAACCAAGGCCTGTTTTGGAAGTGTAAAGCTTGTCGGGCAATCGATACTTTGATGAATTTAGCATTTGAATGATGGGGTTTATCGTCATTAAGCAGTCGGTCACCCTATGCTCCTCCAAAAGCAACTCGTCCGCAGCAGGCGGTATGGTAAGGTGTAAGGTATCCCGGTAGTCAGCTCTGAAGGCAAGCCGCCCTACCTTGGCCCATGCAAGGGCTGCGGCTATTAACCTTGTGTTTCAACCAAGGTCTATGAGGAGTCTCTATTGGTTCCTCGGCTCCGCAGAGTTAGAAGCACTTCGGTATTGTCTGTGGGGCTCCCTGCTGCCTGGGATTCAGGCATAATGTGGCGTCTGCGTTGAATAGTATCGTCCTGCAAAAAATGCTAGTCCAATGTTTTCATTTCGCTACCACAACTTTGGCAAGTTACTTTACGATTTTAATGTCATCAAAATGGGGCCTAAAAATTGTTTTAAAGTTTATGTGTTTTAACAGGGACCTTCGCGAGAACGGTAGCACGTTTCTCATTATAAGAAAGGCTGATTCAAAGAGTGGAAAAAGGTGTTTATTTAAGTGACTACGGCGTTTAAATATGCTATGCCTGGATCGATCAAATTTTATGGTTCTCGGTTTTTCATAATTGTTCTGAGAACTTCCACAATGCAAAAAACCTACGTATCGGTTCTAACACGTTGACCGAACCTAAAACAAATTACACTGGCCGAAAATTTGAGCTCGGTTGTATTAGAACGCAATAATAATAATAATTGCCAGCGTTATTACTCATATCGCTAAGAGCATCATGCAAATAAGCAGGCGTAAAGCTGTGGTGCTGAGCTTCGTGTTAATCTGTGGATATTCAAAGTTCTACACAACTTCCCACAGAACTTAAGCTAAGGTCATCAAAAGGTCTGACCAAGCTTTGAGTGACGTCCGTATAGGACATTCAGATGATGAAAGACGCCTTGAAGTAAAACTAAATTTCATAAAAATATAGTCCATAAAGTATGGGCCCACGTGGGTATTCTTCGTGAACTTCATTGGTGTTATAGCTTCCGTGCCCAAAGTACAAACACCTAACAACGTATTCATTACCCTAAAAATAGCACATCCGCAATTTCTGTTCAGGTCAAAACGGTTTTCAAATCTAACGAAATTTTGTCAATACATAGGCGCTTTTTGCAGCGCTGAAGCAAAATCCTGAAAGCCTTTTTCTGAACGAAATATTGTTCTTTAGTACGGACAATACGCGTTTATTACGAAAACTTCATTCAGATACTTTGTGTCTGGGTAGATAATGGAGTTACAGTTTCTATAACAACCTACGTAGAATCGAGCAAGACAGCGAGGGTTCACCCGCTAGCAGCGCCGTTTCGAGAACAACGAAATCCTTGCAATAGACGTCTTCGGCATTTTTAATTTCTCTACAAGATACTAGACAAAATATTTTGAGATATGCATGAAATAGAATTCTAAAGGTTTTGCAAACTTCAAGGTAAATTAACGCAACAATAAAAAATACGGTTTGTCTCCTCAACACCAACATAAGACCGCAACGGCATAAAGCATTCGAGCAATGTGTTGAGAATAACAACATTAGACTTTTCCGAATATACTTCGCTTGTGTTCGCTTGTGACCAAACATTCTCAAGGCTATTGGTGATGTACGTTATGTCAACCTCAATTTCTTTCGAAGAACTATCGTTAATATCGCTAGATTAAACAGACAACCAATAGATACCTTCAGAACTTAACAGGTACTTTTAAAACATTTAGAAATTGGCCTTCCTTTGAGGCTTTAAGGATTCCGTTCAGTTTCTTGTCTACTTTGAAACCTATAAAAAAGTTACCAGTCGTTTCCAATATCTATTAAATCCACAGGTAGGTTAACCTCCATATTACACTAGTGGTACGGTTGATAATTTCGCTCACGGAATGTTTGACATGCCGAAAACTTCCCATGACGACACATATGCTGTGATGAATATCCAAAGAAGATTTGAAAATACGCATATGTGAAAATGATAGCGACTGGTGTCATTAGCGACTTTTAATTGTTCTCTACTTGTATAGTCGTAGTTTAACACAAACGCGGTCAACACAGTTCAAACTTTACAATAATTTTCAACAGAAAAGTTCGCACTAGTAATCAATGTCAAAAAATATGAGGCTGTTGCAACGACAATAACGTTCCTGTAATTTGTTTAAATTTCCTGAGTTTCTGAGGAACCTATTAGATACATATTTAGTGGTGTTAAAAGTACGTAGCACTAAGTGCCACGTGCTTTACTGTGGCGGGGTAAAGGCCCGCCCGTGATAAAACAGTGTTTATTCTTATTTGTATAATATTCGATCTCACTTTATTAGAATATAATCAAAAGCAGGCTGATTCGCGACACATGAAATAAAAATAACAACTGTAAGGTGATATATTATTACATGACAAGATATTGTTGTGTAGGGCCCCGGGCTAAGCACATTATCCAGAAACATATGTAAAAATGTCTTACCACTACAAATAGTTGTGTCACAAGTGCACGGCAAATGTAAAACGCTTTTAGTCGCTAAGACGCGTTTGCTATCAAAAGCGAACCTTTATTGATAGATATTATTTAAAGTTAAGTTTGCTCTCGACTTATCTTCAAACAATTATTAATTCCCTTATAATTTTTTTTTTTAATGAACAAGTAAGTTAAAGCAAACAGGTTGGCTCGAACAAGGTAGTGAATGCGCGCAGAATTCCTTATTTTAACGCCTTCAGCCAGCCATGCGCGACTCATTTTGGCGCCGGACAGGCCAATCAATGGTCACGTCGGAGCCGCCGTTCACTCAACACCGTCAGTATAGCGCCCTATGATATGTGTCTGGTATTGACTCAGCACTAATATCTCTTCAAGCAACTACGACGTGTCGAGACACGATAGAAATTTCAACCGTTCTGAGTTTGACCCAATCTGTCTCCACTTTACTAAATAATAATCTTAATTTTTGTTACCGTACCTAGTTGCTGTGGTTTTTCGTTGTTGCTATATCATTGTCCTGTTCTCGATTTTTGCTGCTGATGAATTGCAGTGGTGCTGAACTTTGAGGAAGAGGCAATATTTGCATTTTCCAATTATATTATACCCAAAATAATTATGAGTTTTTAAATTTCTTTGGGACACTCTGAATACACACACACACACAGATGCAACAAAAAGACCGAAGAGTCTGCACTATTGAACACTTCACATTCCTGAAGCATTGTAGTACCATGAAGTATACATTTCATGACTAGCTCAGTCTTTCCTTAGCACATCGCATAATATATCTGGTCTCTATTTATGACGCCGAATTATTGTAGGACATTTCATTCTTCAAATATATAGGTGTATAGCACCTTTTCGGTCGTTCTCAGCGTTGGAGCCTTCATCTCACCGCAACCACCGTAATCAGCATCATAGTCATCATCAGCATCGTCACTGGCTTTGGTGCATTACCAATTTTTAAATAACGGCGTTTGAAAAAGGGGAAAAACTAGTTTAAAAGCTAACATAGAGAAGCGCTGTTAACTGTTCGCGTGTAGTTTTTATATACACCTAAAACATTGAGGAGATAGGGAAATACGCAAAGTGCAAAGTAATAATGTGCCCGCACAGCATGATATCATACCTTCATGATTTTACTAAAGTGATGAACTTGAACGCAAGCTGACAAACATCTAATATCCATTTTGTAGCATTACAGTTGAGACGGTCAGCATCGGCATCTCGGCATGTACAGGAATTGAGTAGTAATTCAATGGCACATGTGTTAATATAAGAAAACATATAATGAAGAAACCACATAATATTATTATTACGCTTGCTGGCCTCATCCAGAATCTTTTCTGTTCTACCTTTTCAGGATTCTGTTAGATCAAAAATGACGAAGCTGCAGAAATTGTGACTGACCAGCTACAGTCATTTATCTGCACCTCCGTATCTGTGTTTAATGGTGGCTAGAATTCTACAGCTACACCAAGCATGCTGCTATCACGTTTGTCCTAAATGAAGCCTGTGCGGGCTTTGAAGATTCGCTAAGGCATGAGGAAGAACGTGCACTGTAACATGTGTTTGCATTTACTTACGTCAGCTTACGTCGCGTGATGTTCGAGAAGTGTCGATATTGGCCTGCTAGAACTTTTATTTTACTCCTGTGGATTGCCACTTCAAGCATCATCATATTAACTTTATTGCCTAGCTAAATAATAATCGGTCAATCATCTTATTGAAAATCGTGGGTTACCCGACGACATAGTATTCTTCAAAGCTCGGTTTGCTTTAAAACAGCGACTTAATGTCGAGTTCTGTCGCAACTCTTCGCTTTTGTAGGTCGCAAATTTCTCCATGAACTCCTCAACTGTATACGCGAAAGATTCTCAACCTGGCCAGCTGTTCGAATCGGGCCTCACTGTGCTATTAGTCCCAATGTTTTAAGTATGATACGAATTAATTGCCGAAATTAATGTATCTATCCCGGTATCACGGTGTCTCGTTTCATTCGTTTCTTTCTCGACAGCGCTGTACTGCCCTTCCTACATATGGCAGTCACATCGAACGTAAGTCAAAATTAAAAAACCAAAAAATAAATTCTTTTTAATTAAATAATCCATTGCTACATGATTACTACTGCATAAGTATTTTACTTTAAAAGCCACTCGCTGTGTCAATGCGTTTGACTGGCGTTTTCGCGTGATAGAGCAGCCGTCGTAAAGTATTAAGTCATGTCCCATGCTCTGCATTGCAATTTACATGGAATATTTTCAACATAAAGTATGACAATTTGCGTTTTACTATTGCAGGTAGTTGTTGGATGGCTAAATTTGGCTAAACTGACAGCTCGCCACTGATATGAGTTCACAATCAGTCATAAGAACAAACATGGCCTTCAATTTGTAAGTTCCAATTTAATACTAAGATTGTTGCGTACCTGTTTGGCTAGCAATGATGTGAATATAAATAAAGTTTATACTTGGTAATTCATTACTTGCTGAATTCATATGTCGATTTTTTGTTACATTTCTTAAAAACGGTCCTTTGAGTTTTGTAGATTAATGCCGAAATGGAAGGATGGCACATCAGTTTGCTCCAAGGTTATCAAAATTTACTCATCCAACACCTGCCTGCAATATTTGCCCTCAACATGTTAACGCAGTTCTTTATGCAGTTGGACGTTATCTAGAAGCGTTTTGTCTTACCTTTACCTGAAACTGTAAAACATTTAAAATAAAAGCTATACAAAACATGATTAAATAATGGAAAAAACACATCTCCATGATACACATCCCCCACATCCCTCATGATATAATCCGGAGTCCTGCAAGAATAAATATTTTAATCTCGGAAAGATAGAGATAAAAATATTTTCGTTTCGATGCCATCAGTTTAATAAGGAATAAATAATACAAAGGTCGAGAAAAATCAAAATGTGAGAGCCATGTCAGCATTGCATCTGTTTTTGTGACCCAGCTAGAGACAAAGGTCCCGCGCGTCCCGGCGAAAGAAGCATTTTCTGGATTAGATGTGTCTTCCATCCGTTTCGCCCAAAGTGCTCTTCGGGTAATAGCACAAGACGAAAATTCAGCCGAGCTGCTTAAGCGACCACCGTTTGTCCACTTTTATTACACCCAGTGCGCTCTCATATGCAAGGTAGACAACCAAAGGATTTTTCTGAACCATTGCCATATTCATTTGATATACGAACGCAAGTGTACGTCCTCATATAACGCAAACGCTGTGTAGGACACAAACTTCACATTGTAAGATCCACTAGATAAATTTTTAAAAGTGAAAGCTTGGAGCTCCCACAATAAGAAAGTATACCTTATATAATTAATGAGATTAAAATATCCATTTTGACCACCTATTTACTGTCACTCCGTTGTCTAATACCTTGAATCTAAAACGTGTTCTTTTGTTCTTACAGGAATTTAGTGGTAGACTTCGGTCTAGGAAACTGACATATCTTGATGTTCGAGAAGGCCTAAGTATCCTGTTACGCTCATGTAAGACTTTATCGAGGAAATGGCCCGCAGCCTTTAGAGATTATGAACTACATGTTCGGGTAAGAATGCGGAGAAACGGAATGCGACCGTACTAATATTGCTAGTATTATTTCGATCTGGGAAGATATCAGATTTTTTAGTAGAACATAGTAGAAAATCGTTGTTTTTGCAATTTACATGTAAGTCTGGTCAAGTCGCACGAAGATTCTTTTTAGTTCAAATGCGACACTGTTTATTTGCCCATTGAAATTAAAATGCACTTCAAAAAAGTGTTCAAACCCGTTGTCATTTACGTACAAACTAGCAAAAAGTATTATTACTATATTTCAAAAGAGTGTTTTCATGTTTTGCGTAGAAATTCAGCATATTCAATCATTTTAATTAAGCTGCCACACAAGTTCCCACTTACGTGAGTGTGTTGTGTACCTTCCACAAATTGAGCTAGAAAAATATTAAAGAAAATTATAATTGACATAAATTATATCCCACACGTATTGGCAAATTGTTCATTAGTCTTACAACGACTTTTTAATAACTCTTGATCTCTTGAAATCTGTACGAACGTACCCATATGTTATAAAGAAATCATTCAATGAAGTGCTGGAAACGGTAGCTTCGCGCAGCAGTCATATTTCCAAAACAAGAAGCACATTTAAATGATTCCAATTATTCAAATCCCAATTACTTTCATTGTATTAACTAGTTCTTAGTATAAAGACATACAAAGCAAGCTTATAGACGCAATGGTATTTTCTAGAGGATCGTGAGATCAATCGCGGAAGTTGAAGTGAAATTAGCGCGTGCTCAACACATTCAACCAATTTTGTGGGAACACGTCTTGGAACTTATCGAAAGAAGGTATTAGTATTTTCTTTACTAAAGAATAAACTGCTAAAAAATATCGTTGTACATAGGAAACTTCCAAAATCTGGTTCAGAAGCATCCGTTTAATTCATATTTCTTGGATGAATTTGGTTCAATAATATCTTGCATGCGCACTCCAAGCCTCTTAGTTCGTCTTGCGAGTTAGTTAAACGTTTATATTTGGTCCGCTTCCCTTTTTAACCTTACCTTGGAGTATGATGTAAATCATGGGCTCAATTTTTCGAATGAAACTTTTTTCTTAAGTTGATTTGCACCACGAAACTTGTGGTATCCCCATTATAGCCAGAAATGTTTTTGTATGCCGGTCAACATAATCCGACAAATAATTTACTTTTCTCTTATAACATTCGGTACTGTATTCGTCCAATTGAATTCTCTTTTTTCGAATGTACAACCTTACAAAATTTAAAGTGAAACAACATTAAATGTTCCGAATTGCACTAACCTTGTTTTCGTTCTCTACTTAGAAACATACATTTTCTTTAACGCTTTAGATAAACTGTCGTGATATTTAATTTGTATAGGTTTCACCCCTTGATATTCAAGATAGGATCGGAAAAAAGGGTTCTGCCAAGTCGCGTGTGTGCGGCACCTGACCTAAGCGATTTCGTCGACGAGGGCTGTATTGGCCATGGAGGGTTCGGTGTCGTACACAAAGTGGTAAGCTGAAGTTTACCATGTACACTCCTGCGTATCATAAATGGAGTTCATGAAGTTTAGGTGCTCCATTGTAAATCGAGGGTCAGGTTGATGCACCTTTACGGTAATTTTTGCTAAACCCATCTTTTTCTCCTTGCGTCTTTACGTGCTGCGGCTTTTATAGAGGCACGGTTCGAGTGAGGAATATATGGCTGTAAAATTAACATCGATAACGCATCTGATAACTGGCTTACGAAGATCGTATATCTCTATGGTGTCCATGGATAAAATCGGAGCGTCGGTGATGGCCAACGCACCGTTTCTCGTGAAGATATTCGCCTCATTTATAGCTAGCGCAGCTGACACTGAGCACAAGCTTGGTGTCATGATCATGGAGTTCATAAGCGGAGTCGACCTTTTGAGGTGTTTTTGTCATTTTCTCAAAATCTGTATTCAGTAATAACACACGTTACAAAGTATGGTTTTTCAACTTTTTATGCTGTTTATATTTTAAGGATTAAACTTATTTGTACTCATTACCTGCCGTAGATGACTAATAATTTAGCGTTGGACTACAATTTGTCCGTTTACGGCACTATACAATGATAACCAAAAGCAATGTGGGCGACAGAAAAATGACTTACACATAAAAATCCGTTTGCGTGTAGGAAAATTTCCCGTTTCGGAACCAGTACACGTACAGACGTTTTTTTGAGAGAATATACATAATTTACCATTTCATATGTAGTTGTTGGATATATTGGTTTTATAATTAACTGATTTTTCAAAAATAGTACAATGTGATCTGCTATTTGACTCTCTATAATGTAGGTGATGAATAAAAGTGATTGGATCGACTAAGATAAATCTTCCCTTTGAAACCCTCCTTCAAATGTAGGAACTGCTTTTAGTTGTATTTTGCCAATCAATTTACTAGTAGTTGTAATATAGTGGTTCGGTTGCCCTACCTAACCAGTAAAATAAAGCCAAGTATAATTAGTAAAAATGTGGTTACTTTTCGCAATACTAATTTCTCTGTATCGTTCCAAGTTTAGTATATGTATTTGAAGATACAAATGTTTTCCGTTAATACATTGTAATTTTGCGCTGCAATAAAGGCAAAAAGAAATAAAAAAGAGGAATTGTAAAATTTTTGTATTCTTTACGAATGTCTGTTGAGTAGTAGGATCGTTCACCCCAACTATTCTTAGCATTTTCGTTAACCTATTAAATTGCGGAAGTTCAGAGGCGCGGTTTTTCCACCAGGCTATTCGCGTTTTTAAGTACGGTTCGTTGTGCTTTTCTGCAGATAAGAAGGCATCGTGTGTTATCGAGAGCAGTGAATGATTTCTATATGTTGGCTTGCAGGTATGTCGAGGTAGTCAACAAGTTGAATGGTGATCGAGTATGGCACCTTTTAGCACAGATAGTTACTGCAGTCGAATCATTGCATTTGCATGGGCTAATTCACCGTGATATGAAGCTGGGAAACGTCATTATCCAGCCCAGCGGCATTATTAAAATAATTGACTTCGACTTATGTAAGGTACCTGTGATATTCACGCAATTAGTAACATTCTGCTAACAATTTTGTAATTACGCTCTTAATATTTCGCCTATATATCATGTGTGCATATCCATGCGAATACCCTGTAATTGATCTCTTGATCGCCTACATCGCATGAGCGCATACCCATGCGAATAACCTATGTCCACAATAACTGAAAAGGTCTAACTCCGCATTAATCCTGTAATCCGTAACAAAACTGACGTAATGCCCTCCAGACAAAAGCAGGGTTAGAGGGGTCGACAAAATGATGAGAGGAGTCGATGATTACGGTCGATGAAAGTGATTCTCTCATGCGTCTAGAGCACGCCGCGCGTCAAGCGTTGAGCGATGAACAAGCGATGAGAGGATCAATACAGCATGTTACCACATAAAGTGCAACTTTCCTGTCACCTGTTATCACCAGCAGTTTTTGTATTAGCACTAGCGTAAGCCTCAATACTGTTACACAAATAAAGGTCATAATTACTTTTACGACAAACCCAGCGATTCTCCTCAAATTGTAAAATGCTCATCGAGAAATTTTGGATAAAATGTTACTGCGCAATGCATCATGATTCGCAAACATAATTATATAGTTGTTTAGTATTCCACTAAGAAAAATTCCATTTCTTCTGGCCATAAAGGTGTGTATTGAGCACGCCGGTGAAATGATGCTTAAGTCGTACTTTCGGCGTACATGTAACGAATTCAAGGATAGAGAGAAGGCCGGAACGGAAGCGTATATAGCGCCAGAGATTCACGACGGAAAACCTTACGGTAGAGCTTCAGATTGGTGGTCAGTGGGAGTTATATTCTACAAACTTCTCACCGGTAGGTGAATTGCTCTGTCAATTTAACATAGTAGTCGTACAGGTCGACGCTATTGGACAGCATGTGTCAATATAAACGTAACAATCCAATTGTAGACGTCATAGCTTCGTGTTCTTGAGACGCTGACCTAAAGACCACCAGCTTCTATAAATTCCAACTCTGGCGATAGCCCATAATGCACGCACGCGCATGCATTGTTTCGACAGTGGTTTTGAAATTTTCATCAGCTACACAGTATTGCTTGTAGAACTCCCAAGAAGCTGATAATGGTTGCGTCATCTAATTGAATCGAATATGCTAAATGACCGTCTCTTCTTTTTATTGCAGTACACGGACTACTTTTAAATGTTCATTTATTGTGAGGCAACTCTGATGATGAATATGTAATATTTAATTGTTCACCAAGTGTCTATTTGGTGCCGTCATGTTAATGCGGATCTCTATAAGCGATTAAATGGAGCCTCTGAAAACTGGCATAGTTAATGTACGTCTTGCATAGAGCGTGGCAAGCCATGCTACAATAGTCAAGAACAATTAAAAGCTGTTCTCCCTTATTAAGAGACTCTCGTCTTAATTATTAAGGTTTTCTCGTCTTAATAAGGTTCTTATTAGGGTTAAAGGCCATTTCAGCTCACAATAAGGCTAACGTTGCTTTTAATGCCATAATAAAATGGTTTTAAAATTGTCATGATAGTAGAGAAATTGTTTCACTATATCGATTAATAACCTAAGTTTTAGCCAACTTATAAAATTATTTCTAAGTAGTCCCCGAATTGAAACTTCAGTTCTTGTTGAAAGCAAATGTCGCACTTTTTACCTTCAGAGACCTAGCATTACCCTGCACGGTGCTAGTTCTGAGGCTATATTTGACTTTAATCTTCAGAATGGGCTCTCCTCTTTGATCTAATGCACCCTTTAGGCTTGAAACGATTGACTATATTTCTGTACCGTTTTGTGACGAAATCAACTGAAAATATTGATGCTATTATAATGTTATATATACAGTGTACTCCTGCGCAGTTCCACACAATTATAACCGAGATAATTTTATGTGCATTATGCAATAGTTTAAACAATTGCATTTTGAATGGTAATAGTATGGTGCAATATTTTCTCAGATAGTTTCTGAAATATGGCCGACTGCCTAATCTTAAAATAAAGCGTCAGGCCTATGAACTGTGTTTGTTATAGAAAATGTACGTTATTAATGAATGTATTAATGAATGTGTGTGTCGATTCTTGTGCTTGCAGGTAAATTGCCGTTTCGTGGGAAAGATATTTTACAAGTAATTCAACGAACGACTCTGATGTTCCAAGGCAATCCAACACACCGGCTTCAATTAAAAGCTGAGGACCTTTGCTTAGCTTTGCTAAATAAAAATCCTGCGGATAGAGCAGGCTCAAGAGACTATGCCGATATCCTTGGCCATGGCTACTTCGATGGTGTCGATTTTGAGAAATTAGCCGTAATGGACATGCCATTGTCCCCTGAAGAATTGGAGGTAAGTTAGATAAGGCATCATAGTAGAGTCGTCAGGCGGCAACCACCATTATATTTAAGGCCTGTTTTATGAAAAGTACTAAATAACGTGTACAACATAAAACATGTTTATCTGTTGTATATATGGACCTGCATATGGATTATTTTTTCTGTCACGAAAGATTATAGTCGAATTCACTGGGTAGCTTTAATGCAAGCCGAACAATGCTCAGGCTATCAAAATGAAGTCTGGACATCGCAGTCCGATTAAACATGTTGCTACTTTTATATTAGCTCAATACGTATCAACAACGACAATAATTTTATCGCTGGCTATTTCAAGAGGCCACGTAGCTTCTAGGAGAGGAAAGGCAAGCTCCAATTTTGAGGGGTTATCGCAGATCTAAGGATTATCGATGCGAATGGCTACCACCTAACTTTAAAGAGCCTCGATACAGCGGTGATCAAATATCGCGACGCTGAGCGGGAACCCGCTACATGGAGAACCCCAGCAGAATTTCTTGTCCAAGAAAGTGCTAAAATTCTTGGGGTCCTAACGACCTTTATTGTAAGAAACTTCAGCAACGCAGTATGCAGACAATTAATTATATACAACAGTTAGCAATCTCAGCTACACATAGCTACGTAATATCTTTTCTGCTAGCTCGAACTGCCCGCAAACGATAAGCAGCTGTTTTCTTCAGTTCTTATGTAAGAAACACTCTGGGCATTCTGTTTACCCTGTCAATAGCTATGACCACCATACCTTAGAAAAGGGATTTCTCAATCGCCGCGCATTTGCTCTAAGCGCATTTACTGTCCAACCACCCCATGGGGTGGTTGGACAGTCAATTCATTTTATAATATGCCGTCTTGCACAGGACCGGGTAAATATTATCCAAGGATGTGTTGCAGTAGGCGTTGCTAAACCATTTGATCAACTAAGCGCACTTCAATCGGTTCTTGTCATAAACAACCCACGTAACAAACGTTCTAAACTCCACGGTTCCAGAGCCTTCGCTATTGGAATTTCCTGCAATCAACACATATCTGAGTTGACACCTCACGACATCTTTCTGTTGGAATAAGTTTGTGAGAAAAATACTGTCGTGCTTTTCCTTTACCTGTGATGCGGAATGAACAACGATAATAAAGCTCTATCATACTATCTACTGCCTCAACTAGTGTGCATAGCGGCGTCTTGAATCGTAACAGGTTCGGAGCGTTGTTTTGTTGTTTCTCATCATTACATTTTGTAAATAGTTCAATATAACAGCCCCGATTAAAGAGTCAGAGTGAGATAGACTCTTTCTTAGAGATATTCCATGGAAAGGTAGCCCTCGTCTTCCTAATTTTCCAGAATTTTATCTTTTTTCGAACTGGTGGCCCTGGTTAAAATGGGGAATTTGTTATAGTAGGTCTATAGGCTTTTCCAAGCGCTGCAAACAGATTGTTTGTAACAAATGCAGCCCGCTTGGGTCTCAGCTTTGGCAGCCAGGGAAGAAACGTTGGCTAAATGGCACGCCAAACACACATTGCCCGACCAAACACCTGAATCGGCGACTCGTCTACTATAGCCAGTACCTCAATTTCAGAGAAATGTTCCTAGAAGTAATTTTATATAATAATTTTCTTCTTGATCAGGATTTCCTTACCCAACGACCTTAATAACGGCTAGACTTTGCATTACCTAAAGATACCTCTCACCATAAAACTCAATAGGGCTTACCTACCGCTGGTAATCTCTCATCTGAAATCTATCTGATCCCGGCAAGAGACTGCTGAGTATAGAAATCAATCATTGATGTGGTTTAGGAGTGCACGGATGCATCACACCCTCAGATTCCAAGGGCTGCTTTTTTATGACTCTCTGTGACTTAAACCAGCAAAATCAGAAACCCGGTTATAGTGAATCAGCCGTGAGTTGCCAGGTTTTACCCAAAAAGTACGTTAATTAAGTGAAATACCTGAAACTACGCGTACTTCGATACTTATTTTTGTTATGACGCAGGCACGCATCCCGTAACCATCTCGCGGAAATGCTCAACCAACAATGGAAAGCTTTTATAATTTTTTTAAAGGCATTGTTCGATCGACTACCAGGCACGTTTCGTTATGAGGGAAGCTGTACTGTATAGTATCAAGTTTATGCTGACGTTCATTGTCATTGAGCACAGTGTTCAAGAGCGCAAAACGTTCTCTAAAATAAGGTGATTTGGTATTCAAGGTGGGAAGAGGTTGACTGTATCTGCCGATAGGATTCCCACGCCACCCGTCGCAAGTAGATCTAAAGCTCCATTCGAAAGCTGCAGCTTGCTCGAAAGCAATGGCACTTTCCTTCCCTTCGAAGAAATATCACAAAGTCGAAGTGAACAAATAACGTCATTATCGTAAAAAGCGTTACTCGTGTGCCGTACAAACACCCCTTTCAATATAAACGTTACATTAAACTAAAAAGTTATGTGGAGGTGACCCAGTAAAGGGTACCTTACGTTTACATTTAATAATTATCATTATAATAAAGTGAAAACAAATTCTTACACAGTGCGCCCGAATGGATTTAACCCCGCTATTCAAGGACGACGCCGCAAAGTCTTCCCGAGTTCGTATGGCCCCTCCCCTTACGCGAGTTCAGCCAGCGATTGATTCGATTGATAGAAGTCCGCTATTTACCTACGTATCTGTAGCAATGGAGGAAATGATAGCCGTTGGGCCGTTAGGAGGCGGACCAGATTTAACGAAGGATGAGCAATTTGAGGTAAGACTCATAATGTCTGTCTGATATGTTGAGAGCGGACAGCCAGTGGTAGCAACATTGTTTCAAGTTATTATGTAAGCTAGTTGTTCAACAGCGTGGAGCACTAAGTATTAAATCGCTGCTCATTTTGTTAAACTCAACATGAGCTTTCGTACAGAATCGGGCTTGCCGAGACCTTACTAGACTGGATAGTGCCTCTTCAATTACCGTCGAATACCTCACGAACAATTCACAACTTTCATCGAAAGTCGCGGCCACTATCGAGTTGCTTGCCCATTGGGACAGATGTTGGCTCCTACCTCCTCGCGCACCTTTGAAACTTAAGAAAGAGCCTTGTCTCGACGGGTCTATGCGTTTCGTCGTTCATAAAATCAGAGCGATTGCCCATTATGCAGGTGAGTTCTTCGTTTCTTAGAGCCCATTTACATACTAACCAAACGGTTTACTAGGATGCACCGATATAACGATCACGATTGTAAAAATTCTAAATAATTAAAACGAGTACATTGGTTTTCGTAAATCTACTTTTCGTAAATCAGGTCGAGTTTTGTTGATGCTGCTAGTGGTAAAATGGCAAGCTGATTAGTAAACGAATGACGCAGTAATATGATTAGGAATAACAAAAAAACTAATTTAGATATTCCGTATTCTTCATGATGGATATTGAGTAAATGTGTGCCTCAACATTTGCCTAAAATCCATTGCGGTAAATGTGGTGTAAATGTGCACGGTAGTTGCGCAACATGAAACTTTTTAGCCTATAGTTCTGGCGGCACAACAACTCTCTGATATATTACTGACGTTTTCGTAGACCCAATTCGATATATCCGTGACAGATCTGCCTTTTAAGGGCGCGTCAGACACTTGAAATTCCCAAATCACCGTTTGCCAAAAAAGTGTCCAATGCATTCCACTTGCACTCAAGAACTGGCTATGTGCTGTGTACTAGAGTCGAAGAGTAGCCATCTTGAACGTTGCGTCGAATGATATTGGATGCATTTTATGGCAAAAGGCGCTTTGGATGTTGACAGGGTCCTCATTGCTTACAACCCTTGGTCACCGGTGGCTGCAGGAACGGGTGGACGTCTTTTGGACGGAGATATTGTATTGTGCATCAACGGCATTAAACTTGACGATCTGTCGAGGCATGTTGCCATGAAACTCATTACGGAGAGCCGCGAACCTTTTGTTGTGTTTAAGGTAAGCAACTTTATGAAGATGGCTAGCAAAAATACATATTATAAACTTAATGATTAAAAATAAAAATACAGAAACATGTTTGCATAACTTGATGCTTAATCTGCAAAACAATCCTATGCATGAAACATAAATGGTATGTGCGACAGTCGGGTGGCAAAGTAGACTTATATAAATCGTGTCCAGCCTCTGCTTTCCTCAGCTTCTAAACAGGAATAGGTATTGTTTGACGTCAGTTATAACTTTGTGATATTCTATGTATGAATATGCAGCTCACCGCCATCTTTGTTTTTTCTCGTTTTCAATAAAATCGATTTCTGTAAATTTCTATTGAACAGGGCGTCTATGGACGGCGAACAGGTCAGACTAAGCGCAGAATGTGAGCGTAAAAATATCATGCAATTTAATATTGTATCATAGAATGTGATTAATATGGAGTTCGAAAGTGATGGAATCTTTTCCTCTAATACTTTTTTGTTGCATCGGCAAATGGTAATATTCTATGGCGTACGATACAATTTTCTTGTTCTGATAGAATCCATACGTGAAGCGTGAGTACTCGCGGTACATTTTCGCTTAAAGGCACAGTAAAAACACGTTTAGACATGCCTGATTTTCTCTTTTTCCCAGGTAATAACAAACAACCCATTTCGACAATTAGAAGACACCACTTTCGACGTCGATCAAGTCGTATGCATATTTGGAAAGAAGACGCAGAGATTTATCTCACGCCTTACGCCAGGTACGCTTTTGTATGTGTTACGAAAAGTGAAATTTTGTGGATTTTATTTTTTTTATGGAAATACGAGGAAACTCTTTATAGGTGAGTCAGAAAGCAATATGATACTGCAAACAAAATTTTTGTTCTCAGTAACCTTTACGATCTTAGGTGAAAATGTTTTATTTCAGTAAACTTCGTAGATCAATTTCCTAACACAAACGAGATAAAATTTTGTAGTCTTCACACACTAGCTGGGGACGCTACCTCTGACAATGTCTAACGAATAGCTTATTAGTTTTGCCAATAAGCTCGTATTGCAGGTTGGTGCAAGCGTCAGCGTCGGTTTGGGTTTTCTTTGACCTCTCGTCAATGTTGGATTGAAAAACGCGGTGTTTTCCTTCAATTGCTCCTGGTAGATGGCGCTGTAGTGCAAGAACAACAAAGCGCTTCCGACAAAGACGTTTGTTTACTCCTTTACGGTACGACAATCTGTGTATACTCTTTTTGTAAAGTCCATTTGTTCTTGACGCGGGTTTTAATTATCTCACAAAATTTTCCGGTGCGTTAATTTAAAGAATGACATGTACATGAATGTCATAGCGCGAGCTCTTTCCTAAATCCAGCATTGTGATTGCTTATGAATTTATAGCAATAATTTCGGTTTATTAAGTCGTTTAAGCCTGTCGTTTATTAAAGCGTACTTATATTTAGTTTTTGTATAGAGTATCTCAAGTTGTTCTAACAAGAATGTCAGCTAAAAATCGGCATTGGCTTGGATCAGACCCTCGGAAATAGAGGCGGCCACATATGAACACATGCTAAGAAGAGGTTGTTCGTGGGAAAAATACACACAACCCGTAGTTCTGGAAAGAAAATTAAGCTGAAAAAATTCCGCATAATATATAAGAATATTACTATTTATTTATATACCGAAGTAGTTTGCTTGAATTCGGCACACGACAATTCCCAGGTTAAAATGCTTGGGAATATTGGTACTGCTCAACAACTGTTTGAACCTTTAAGGTTGAATGAGGTTCCTTTCCCTTTAGCACTAAACAGCATCGAGATAAGCGGCGTCGATATTTAACAAGACCGTGTCTTGTCGACGAGCCCTTACCTCATTGTACAAAAATTGCCCAAAAGGGTCATAACGTTCAACCGCGAGTTTATTAGCTTCCAACGACTGACGATTCAATACCGCTCAAATTTTCTCGTAAGATCCTTAAGAATCAAAGTGCACGCTATTCATGCGACGATCATTAGCACACTCGAAAACAACATTATTGCGAGCTCACGATAATGTTGCTGCAAGCTACAGCTACGGTTTCCGATTCCCTAATAAGAGAAGTTAATACTCCTCGCAACAACGTAACTTATTAGCTAAGATTGGAGTAAAGCAGACCCAAATGAAATTAGTTCTGGTTTATACGAATAAGTTACATAAAACGAGGGGTCCGGATCGACGTTCTCAAAAGTTTTATAGCAGACTAGTTTTATAACAGACAGAAAAAGAATATTTAAGCCACGGGTTTTGTTTGAAAATTGAGTATTGAGGAAAACATTCGTAACTACTCCCCAGTAATAAAAAACGTTTGTCATTCATTTTCCTTGAATGAGTTCATGTAAAGTTGAAATCCCTCTGGTGAGAGTGATGCCAATAGATCTAGAGACAAAAACATCATTTGGTGCCAAAAATAAATAATTCGTTATCAAGTTAATTTCTTGCCGGTGAGTACATAAAAAAATCGAAATAGGACAGATTACGCGACTTGCAGCTATAGAACCACTCAGATGTCAGACAGGATAATTACGCATAATTATGCATTCTACACCATATCGCCAACACGGTTTATTTAAACCTTAGTTTCCTGCAAATTATTGTAGCCAGGCGGTACAACATATTCACTTGGTGTTTCATTGCCGAAAATATTTCCGCGCATCGGTGTATGTTACCGAACACACTGGCAAGCACACACTAAGTCTTAGTGTATAGTGATCATGGCTGCTGGCCATGGAAAAGTAGGTCACATCGCGGAGTTCACGGGCTAATCTCAATGAAATCCTCCGAGTTTTGTGTCGAGAGGGACCAAAGAGTTTCGATTAGATGCCAAAAAAGAGGTATCGGTAGACGCAATGCGAACATTCTGCTACAGAATGTTCGCATTGCGTCTGATACAGAATAATTTAAATCAACGCCTGTAAAATATATTGCACGGTAATATTCGACATCATTCTTTTACCACGAAACGTATATATAATAGCAGCTGTATGTATATATATATATATATATATATATATATATATATATGAGTAGGTGCTTCTGAAATGTTTGCCATCCTTTTCGATCATCAGCGCCAGCAGCAACAGTTAAGTATGGCTCTGTTATCTTTTTGTATGTTTGTTGCTCATCTATTTGTCGGTTGTTCCTGAGAGCGATAACTAGAGTAGACCAGGTTGCCAATCGAGCCTTGACAGACAATCGATGTTAGATTACGAAGTCGTTGTTAGACTTATTGAGAGAGTTATGATTCGTGAAACATGATTTTTTCGTGACATTCGCTATGTGAATACATGGGAAATTTAGGCATTATTAAAGAACTAGTCGATGCCAACATCTGACGAGCATATCCGTACAATCTTTGCACGCACTTCAGTGTGTAGCTCTACCGAACAATATTGGTTACGGGCTTAAAAGGTTCAACTTTAATATTCGAAATCATACATACTATATATAAGCCACCTATAAAAGCCATAGTAGGAAGCCAAAGATTTCCTAGTAAAAAAGTGAACATAATTACAAATGTGTTATTTAAACTCCAGGTGATATAATCCTGTCCATAAATGGTACCGCAGCCGGGGAAATTCAAGATCTTGTAAACTTGCTACAAAAACGCGAGCTGAATATTGAATTCACACCATGCTCTCCTCTCAGACTAACAAACATCGATTAGATCGCGAGCAAGAGTGGATGTGAATAGCTAGAAAAGCTTCGTCAAAAAAATTCGTCGAAATTCGAAAAAATTCGTCAACAGTCAGGGTCGCGCCGACTATAGGATACTCTGACGAATACAGCTATGTATCTGATTGAACGGATTGTCCCCTGCTTGATGGCTCGACGTAATGTGGCTCCCTAGTTAATGCTTTTATGCTTTATGACAGACAATAGAGTATCCGTCTGCTCTATATTGTCTAATTGGCTGAAATTTACATTGAGTTATTATATGGTTGTTTTAATTATGTGTGTAAAACTAAATTGTATGACGTATTTGGTCTCGTCTTCATTTAACGTTTTTTTTTTTATAAAAGCTCTAGAGTAATTGTCCAAACAATAGTAATACCGGAGAGTCTATAAGGGTCAGACAAAAATTGTTCCCAAGCATTAGAGGACTTGTTGCGCACAAAGCTCTAAAAATACGAAATCACATTAGATTCACACCGGCGTCGTTGACAAATAACGCAATTTGAGCCCGTCACCGCAGTACAACCCTATAGTTTTTAACCAAGCAATTCAGCAAAATACATTTTGACATGACTGCGTCAATGACAGTAATAAAATCCAAGCCGACTGCAGTGTATCTTGCTACCAAACCCTATACTGCTGCTGTGTGAGAGACAGCGAAGTGTTTACATTAAACGGTTTGAGCCGTCTTCAAACTAACGCAAGGTCATTTGTCAGTAAAAAAATACTTATAAACGCGCTAATTTGTTCAATCGAGTAAGTTATATTTTAGAATGGACAAGTAGTCAAAATGTCCGCAAACGTAAAGCTTAAAACATTCAGCTTGATCCCTTTAGCTTACTTTCTTTGGGTAGCCGCAAGGGAGAGAGACCAGATACACAGCAATTACTCTGCTGTCCTTGAGCTACCACAAGAGATATCGTTAATGATCACTTAAAGCCATTCGTGTCCTACCCGTGATCCCACTTCGCGTTGGCTTTGGTCAAATTTTCTGAAAGTTGATATCACAGAACGGAATTTCCGCTCTACTTTCGTGATTTTCATCACTGGAATAGCAGTGTGTGTGGGTGACCTTCGTAATGCACTGCAAGGTCTAACTGTGGCCGTCCTAGTTTAGCAGTGATAGTTCCTCGGCTTAAATCCTCAACTTGCCATTTTAACTGAGTCCAACAGTCGTTCGAGAAATGTTGTATGAGTATGATCAATCAACTCAGATACATTAATTTTAATTTTTTATCTTTGAATTACAAATTATTGTTTGCGTTTATGACATAGAACAGATAGATTTCGGTCACGAAAAGTATCTACTGCAACATTAGAGGATCGTTCGGCTCAAATGTTCAATATGACGTGTTCACCCTTTCCGTAGAAGCTTCCTTAGGGCGATTTTCCATAAAACTTCAAGGCAAACCTATCCTAAACACCACTTGATGTCCGGTGGTAGATGTAGGCTCATTCTGATTCCTTATAAGCTGAACTGTATGAAACTGTCATTAGTTGTAATGCATATTTGGTATTCTATCATTCCTTTCTTATTATTCTTATTATAAATTCACAGTAATAATAGCTATTCAGTCACTCTGCTCTTTGTGTCGAAGGCCACTTTCTAAGGCTTTTTAGTCTGAGATTTCACAGCTCAAGGCGGACGTACTTGGGTAAAAATGTCCTCGTTCAAGTTTCCTATTCAAGTTCTATGTGCTCTGCTCATTGTACATTCAACCGCCTGCTTTTTTTGGGATGCTGGATTGTCAGCCGCTCGGCGTGGAATTAAGTACTACATCTGTCTCAGTGCCGAAAACGCAACCGTAAGTAATTACATCCTCCTGGTTTGGTTTTGGTTTAGAGTTTAGAGCTTAAACAATTTAGTTTAGCCTTTATATAACAGACTTATATTAGATAAGTCTGTTAACCTACATTTAATACAAAATGCCTGCGCGAACTCGGGGTTACGAGTTAGAGAAATGAGTCAATGAGCAGCTGCTAGGAAGTGGACATTCAATTTGATGGAAGAAAACTATAAGTTAAAATCGTTTTAATAAGTTTTAATATGCTGAGAATTTGTGAGAGCAACATAACTAAGTAAACGTGAATAAATATTACACTGTTCATACACCGAACAAACGTTGTAAGTATACATGAGCAAAAAGGATCGCTTCATTTTGAAAACTTGTAAAACATTTTTCTCAAAGATAAGTTTTCTATTCATAATGGTTACCTAATATAGTCATACGTAATATAATGAATATATTGTGAGCGCATTTCGGTTGTGGAAGCGTCAGAAATAAATCTGAAGGTCTAACTGAATATAACTCGATGGGGCCCGTAGCTACATGTACTTTTTGGTGGAAAATGGTACGATGAGTGGCCATCCGCCTATCAGCTAAAATAGCGTATCCCTGAATGAGAAAAATTCGTGATCAAGTTAGAATTACTTCTTCACGAACCATCACCGGTGGGGAATTTGAATAGAAATGCTTTATTTAGACAAAGACTATGGTTGTTTGCCAGGCAAATGCAGACACGCCATATTCTGCCTGGGCTGGTTGTGTGCCGTTTGCCTTATGGTATATAAATGTCCTGAGCGATAGGCACCTGCACACTTGTCACACACGTACATTCACATCCACATACGTTGGAAAAATCGACGCAGCGAAAGTTCTTAGTAAGGTGGGTTTTTCTAGCGGGAGCTGACATGTGGAACGTTCAACCATACCTAGACAAATCATTTAACATTCGTTAAGTTCAGTACGCGTTGTTTTTACCTTGGTTGTTGTGGTATAAGATGTAGATGGACTGACGCCAAACTATGAAGGTTAATTACAATGAAGCTATAGCTTACAAATCAAAAAAGCTTGATAACGACCTTCGTAACAACATGGACGTAAAAACAAAATTGAAGTACCTGAGGAAGGAAATTATAGCGATAGGAGACGATAAGCCAGAGCTCCAGGTAAATATGGTGTACGACATATGGAAGGCATAAATTAATTCTTATTTTAGAGATTTTTTAGTGAACTCTTGCATACTTTACTACGACGTAGATTGTTCGGAGAGTTAAAGCATGTTAAGGAGACCCTATAGAGAAGTATGTCTTCACAACGTAGCACAGTTGTATATATAGAGCGATGCAGTGGGTTAATGCGCCCGGGTTATTCTGTGGACGTAATCAGGGCGTAAACGTTGAATGGTAAGATTTCTAAACCTATTAGCAAAAAGTCTGTAGCCAGAATAAACGATTGACTATTGACTCTTCTTGGAGCCTTTCCTAATGCAAAACCTTTGCCGTCGACGTTGGCTGATGGTCAGCCCTACAAAATATTTGATAGATTCTAGAAACATCAACCGTAAACTGAATATCGTTTTTTGGATGGTTACTTTAACGTGAATATTTTTAGCTTAATTACTACTGTCTTCTCGGTATAATACCGTTCAATAAAATTATTCGTTAATCAGTTTCGTACTGCAGATATACGACCAATGATTGGCGATAAAACTAAATCGTGGCCGATGGAATACCGAAGGCTGTTTATCAATTAGCCAAAGATCGCCGAAATAAAAATTTGATATTTTATTGCCCTCTGATTCTCGGTTTGTTTACAGACAACATGCTTCTACTGCACGCTGCAGCAGAGCAGTGCGTGCACGGGCCTCCAGGGACCCCCTGTACAGGTCAACGAAGCCCAGGCAGCTTGTCTGCTGCAGTACTGTCCGGTTACTGTAAGCAAACCGAATCTAACAATTCTGCATGCAGTAGTATTCAACATTGTTGGTGACTTAACGATTCTTCATTCGCCGCCTAAGAATCATTATTCAGGGTTTAGAAGCGTTTGCTTGGAGATGCGTAAGGCTTGACTATTTCCCTCAGAATTAATAAAATGTATCAATTGCGAGGAAAGTGGAACCGTGAAATCACACTGTAAAATGTGTTACTTTGCCAGTAAAACAACAATGTATATATATATATATATATATATGACTTTTTGTTTTTATTTTAAAGGACGTATCATTCTAATGAACTGCTTATTTCACTGTAGGGACGTCGGCGTCGTTCGTTGAGCTCTAGCCAGACAACATTGGAGAATGAAAATAATTCCAAGCAAGAATTTCATAATTAGTGATGATAATAGCTTGATTAATCCAATCACGTTTGTGAAACCACCAAGTGAATGTTAGCGCTAGAATGTAAGGACCTCTCGAGATAAATAGTTCGTTGAATGTGCAATATTCAATTTTGAATATATGGCTGCATATCATTTAAGGACAGAGCACTACAAAAACGTGGATCGCAAAATAAATCTCCTTTTGTCTACAAAAATGTGCATATATCTTTCGTTTGTAATTTATTCATAAAACGTGATTTGTGTGTGGGACTCGTATGCGCCACAAAACAAATCTATAGTATATATGTATATATAGTGGATTGAATTAATAGCCTCCCACAGTAGGTATTACAAATAAGAGCCAGCAGTCGCGCAGCATTGCACTTTAATGAGCTTTAATGAGTTATCTTCTATTATTAACTTAACGTAACCACCGACTGCAACGTGTTTCATTTTTAATTTATTGTACACTGCCGAAGACAACTCTAATATGGTAGTAATATTAACCTGTGTGCTGTGTACTGCACCTTTTCGCATCAGTAGAAAATACTCCTGAAATAGGAAGTATTCTTTTCCCGTTAAGTTAAGCTATCTGGACACAACACATAGTCACAAGGAATTTACAAGACTTTGTTCAAACCGCCGCAAAAGAACCTATCTGCGTATTGTCACACTGAGCTAAGCTGTTGGAGATTTGACGTTCGCGGTGGTAATAACTCGCTTCTAGTCACAATGAATCATACATTTTTAAGTAGAAATTGCTCTTCAGTGAAACAGCAAATTGGTTCAACCTGTACCAGTGGCTGGCCCAAATGAATTAGGTTACTTGTTCATATCCAGAAATGCTTCTTTTAACGAGTTTGGTGTCTTTGTTTTAACATTCGATTTTCCGTCACAATGTGTTCTGTACACATGCTTCTATTAGAGTGCTTGTTGGCGTTGTTTTCGGTCAATATGAAAATATCAACACTTGCTAAATTACGCTGCGACGTTTCTTCGTATGCCAATAGCTAAATTTCTAAAAATACATAGATGAATTCCAAGAAGCGCCTCAATTGCATACGAATAACTAGTTAAATCAGATAAAGGATTCAGTTTATCATTAAAATTCCTTTTGTGAACTGTGATGAGTTTAAATCAGGCAAATAAAAGGTTATGTACATTACAGGCTGCGTTACCGAATTAGGAAATCGCTACATCAAACCAAAACGCGATGCATCGTAATACATCCACAAGTGGGACGTGAGCGCCAAAACCCGCTTTTTAATCTGCTTCCAAATATCACACCTCAATAGACGTTTGATATGTGACGTGACACCGAAACGATCTCTACCAGTTCATAAGCGTGAAATTGATTTAGGGCAAAAAATGACTCAAATTGAGTAGTCAGTAGTATCTCTAACGTTACGTGCTTCAGCTTTCACTAATATTTCTTCTTAATTTATCCTAGACCTGTTTCCGGGCGTTCCAATGTCACAAAGCACCCATGTATGTAAAAGCGGATTAGTTGGAAGACACTGCGTGCCTTCCACGTACCCAAGATGATTTTGTTACGTCTGTCACTTAAGGTAGTCCATATATTTCATAGCCATGGTAAATCGGCTTACTAGAGATTGTTCTGCCTATCATTCCAAATGCGCGGGTAAAATGGGTGTGCAACGCAACGCCATAGAATGGTTAAATCAGAAAGGCGCTTATTGAGCAATGCGCAACGACAATTACTAGCATACGATATTAATTAGACTGAGTTTAAGACGATATCTCTGTAAAAGGCTCCCCAAGTTTCTGCTTTGTGAAACCTCTCACTAGGCTACAAGTCAGGAAGATTTTACATGAGGCGGAACGGCGTCAATACCGTTAAATGAAGGAGTGCTTAAAATGAAAGGATGCGGGTCTTGTCGAGTTTCAGAGAAGAAGATGCAAATCAGGGGAGCGTGAAAACAACACGGTGCGGCTGCATCGAAAAAATGCCTTGACACCAATCCTATGAGCACTGCAGTTGCAAAAAATAAAAGACGCTGTGGCAGGAGTTCACTGCAGTTCACTAGGAAGAATACATTAGACTCAAGTAGAATGTTCAATGAGCAGAGAGGTTCCCTATTAGAACTTGCCGAAAAATTACCATGCAGGATTATGTTCATGTAGGGTTCGTCTCATATTTACACCGGTTATTTCTGTTGCAGGTTTCGGCTACGGAAGCGTTCCCACTCTTGGAAGCCTCGGGCACGAATGGTAGGGTGATGAAAACAACTGTGTTCCGTCGCAGTCCCGATCTTACTGCCATAAAAGGCACCAATTGTATATGAACTCGATTCAGTCAGTGAAATAAATGACTCTATGCCTATTTATTTTGCACACTTAGTTAGTTTTCCCATTTCTACTAAGATGGAGGCGAATTTGATTTCGCCAACAGTAGTACCCGTTCAATGTGCGCTTTCACCACGAACGTGCTTGCGAGGGACGAGTAAGCTCATTTGTTTTTCATGGTCAGCGGTTGCGAGGCATTTCCTAAGTCTCGGAAGGCTGGTTAAGGTATATCGTTCTATAACGTACGTCGCAGCGGCAGACTTTGCTCTACTGAGTAATTTGCAAACTTAGCGTACGTTGTCATGATATTTTATCCGAGTGGCTATAGATGCAGGCTAATCAATATCATAGCAGTTTTATGCTCAAGCATTCATGGCAACTGTCTTAGCGGCTAAGATCTAAACAAACCACTGCCAGCCAACAAATTCAATGCCTGACATCGGCGTTTGTTTATGTCAGGTGTTGTGACGGATTCAACCCTCGGACCGACGGGTTTACAAAACTTCGCTTATGCGGTACCCGTACGAAGGACTGGCTGAATGAATGGAGAAGAGTTAGGAAAGAAGTTAGGTCCGATCGTACAATTCTCTAACTTTTTGTTTAAACGATCGAAATAATTTCCACTTTATTACGATATGTACGGTTACACATATTGCATGTGTTCTACGTCAAAGGTGAAACTAATACTTCAAGGCGTTTAAATAAATCCCTATATATATATATATATATATATATATATAGTAAATTCAAGCTGTAACTTAATTTAAATTAATATAAGATCACTTCATGTAAGCTAAAACTTTATTGCAGATATGAATTTCTTGTCGTGGGGGAGCCGTCAACGGATCGCTAAGTCGTGGCCCGCATGGGCATTCGAGTGACCTAGACGGTTCGTTCTGGCGCTCCTGATCACAATTGTGGTCAAGTGCTTGCTGATTAAGTGACTAGCAGCCTGTTGAAAGTACACCTGAAGCAATTTCTTAAAAACGTTGCGCCTATGTAAGCAGCATTTAGTGCTGCAGAATGGCTGAGAACGTAGAGCAGGCCTCCAAAAAACCTCAACGTCCAGGGTCTTAAGGCAGTTTATCATTTCAAGCGTTTCAGCCTCTGATCGAAATATTGCACTAATATCGCTTGAAAAGAGTGCCAGTTGAATATTCCTAATTACATTGGCAGTATGGTCGACACCGCTTAGGTTCGTTCAAGTTATCAAAGTAATGCCTTACCGGTTACCGAATCTAGGGGTGGGGAGAACACGAGGCTTTAGTGTGTTTTGTATGTCTCACACTAGTCAATGAACGGTTGCAGTAACGTTCTATCAGCATTACACGAAACCCCCACAAAAAAGGTTCGTTCGAGTGAAACGACTTAGACGTCGAGTGAAGCTACTAAAACGTGTCTATCTCAACCCCAGCAACTGCCAGATATTGATGACCAGTCTAACGATGGGCAGGTAGCACATAAAGGAAGATATCATATTAGAGTCTTAAATATTTTACAACGAAATGAAAAAGCTAATTGTTTTATTTAATCAAATCGGTTTCTTGCAAGTTATGGAATATACCTGTTTCTTTTCTGTCATTTTGATCATCTTTTGGCCAACGCGGCATATACTCGTCACCGTTGTAGCGTCCTAAGCGCCCGTACCTACACAATAAATTGCAACATTATATTCGTGCTTCAAAATGAATCGATGACGAACATTCTCCCAGGTTGATATATTTTTTTAGCTCATACCCCAAATATAAAGCACTACATTTGCTAATTAGAACAAAGAATAACTCAAATCCGAAAAAAAGATATAGAATGGCCCTGTTATCCACCAGAAAAGCACGAAATTTATTAAGTTAGAACCAGGCTGTCTAAATAACTTTACATTCAGTCCAGTCTCACAATCCACAGGGCAGCACTAATGGTAAGTGTCTCTCACAAAAGAGGAAGCCCTGCTATCTGTTAACTGATCGCGGAAAACGAATGTGCAGATGTAACCTATGGTGGTCGTAAAATGAGAGGGCGTGGCTATTCGGAACGGGTTAAAATCCGTAACCGTCATTCAACACAAGGTTGCGGTTGATTCGTTTAATATGTGCTAACCTGTGAACAATTGAACATAGTCAACGGTAGTACTGCCAACGTACGATTCTATAAAACAAAGTACTTCGACTGGTGGGAAGCGCCCTTTGCTGCCTGGTGCCGTGCCGATAATATGTTCCTACTACGGCCATCACTCCGGCATTAAAAAAGCATTTAAATTCATCCTCCCGAACGAAACAACGATGACGCTTGAGATACTGGAAGATGCGCTTCCATATATATTATACCTGATCAAGAGAACACAGCATACTCGATATAGACATAGCGCACAAGGAAACGATTAGAACGGCTGCTTGTCACGTTGTGAGGCTAAGTAATATTGAGTCGTAAGATCATCGACCATTACAAGTTCCATAACATGATTTTTTCTGTTCTTTGTTTTTACACTTTTTTAACTCAATAAACTGTTGTACGTGAGTCTATAAGATACATATATTTAATACGCATATGAGTGCTCACCATGCTTTTGTGTTGAGCTTTTCAAAACCTCTCGTCGACGAGGTTTTACACATTACAAATTACGAAATGGTGATAGAACATGTATTGACATTTTACACATAATGTAATACGCTGCAAAACTCAGTTTGAAAAGATTGATAGGACTTTTTTTAGTACTAATGTCTTACACACGATGGCCCATTTTTGAAGATCGGATAGATCAAAAACAACGTCCAAGAGCAACACGTCAAGTAACCTTAACAATCATACTGAACGAAGAACGTCTTACCCATCTGGAGAATGAAAAAGACTCGGCGGAAGTTGGCACCACTTAATTTATTTAGCACACCAGTATACTTACCTTTTTTACAAACAGGATCGTAAAACAGACAATTTTTCATAAACATTCTATTAGTTCAGTGAGCACTATACGAGGCATATTCTTTGACATGCCACAAATTTCACAAGGAATCACATATATTTACAAGGAATGGTGATTAACTAAAGCATTCTCTAAATTGTCATCCACTGCCAAATCGACTGCAAGAGCTATAACACAAAGTCGAACGGATAGCCGCTCTCTAGGAAGTTATACTTGAAATCACTGATGGTTCCGGGATAGGGCCATTAATTAGTTCGTTTTCAGTTAGTGAAACTAATATTACTAGGGATGTGGTACACGCTGATTGGCCACCACGATCATGAACCAACTAGATATCGTAATGGATTAACATTGGGAGTGAATTCTGAGAGTAGAAATCCCTATTGCTTATCAAGTCGCTTTGAATAAGATTTATACGATAAACCTGGATGACACGTATTTACATACGCAAACATAGCCTTCTATATTTTCAATGCACGTATGTGAAACTGCTGTTGAGCCATCCACATATTCATATCTGTCTTCGTTTTCTAGACATTGTGTCAAACAGATCGCTTACGCTCTGCATTACGAAAACGTATTGTTACCTCAATTTTTATGCGTTTTAAAGATGTTGTTAAAAATTAAAAATTAGACTAGGTTTCTTGCTGTAGTCGTCTTACAGTACACTAAGAGCCGTCATCGTACAACATTTCCTATCTCATACAAAAAAAGGTTTCAGGATTTTCGTGTTCCTTTTGTTGGCACGTTGTCTAGCAAATCCCTTTCTCTGCTAGTCCCTTTCCGCAAGGGAAGGGCCGAGCCCGTCGTTCCAGAGCGGAGGTGGGCGGTCTACCCTTTCCACCTGAAGCATCGTGCCGAAACCAAGAGACTTGTTGGCCCTCGCGTGTTTTGCTCACGTGCTCCTTATTCTTACGAGAAATAACGCTTTACTACGTTGGAGCATTTGGCGAACCGTATTGATAATTAATTGCCCAATTATGGTTACTATCGACAAAAACGCTTGGGCTGTGTGAAGGATGAAAGGGTTTCATGGAATACGGATCCTCTCGGCGGGGTCGTGTGGGTATGTTTAACATGTCAGGAAAAGCAGGGGTTCTTAGGGTGAGCCATCGTCCGTCTAACGTACGTTGATATATATCAAAACATATTTTTGGTATCTCGGTGGTGCTTCGCCAGTTGTTCCTCTTGAAACGACAACAAAGAAACCTGGCTATCTATTGTTGTGCTATGCAGAGGTGCTCTTACTAGAGACCTGGCAAGTCGTGTAAACAGTTCTGACGCTACTTGTGCTCGGTACGGAGCGACAGGACCACAGTTTCTGGAAACAATAAGTGACCATGAGATCAAGTGTCGTGTGCTTGCTGATAACAATTTTCTGGGATAACGTCGCGAATGGGTTTGTAATGGAATTCCTCTTGTGTATTTATATTACCAGCTATCCATCGTTTTTGTTACCGGCTTCATCTATCATTTTTCAACGCTAGATTAATTACTACAATCATGCGCTTTCTTACTAATGGCTGATTAATGACGCAGGTCGTGAGTGTTAATTCCGCAGATACAGGACGAGACCCAACATTATAAGGATATCCTATATACAAATTATATATGAGTCGCATTACAGGCTTTGGTCACCTAGCGACAGCTAACCCACCGGCATAAACAGAAACGACATTTGAAGTCTTATGATTTTGAGCAACCATTGCTGTCGGTTTTATCTGCTCAGAATGAGACACTGTATTTGAACTCTTCTAAGCTCGTGTATAAAAAGCGCTTTAGTATAGAAATTTATCTGTTTGTAACCCAGGAGCCTATTTAATGCACAGTACAAGGTTATTTTGCTACTGATGTATTCTAAGCGACATTTATGTGAAGAAGCCGGAGCTTCTTCCATACAATTACGCTTAATTCCAATTCATATGTAGGACGGTCTAAATTAGCCCGTTGACAGCTTGATATTTTTTGAGAGTTGTAGGAGTCAATACATGTACATATATATAACATGGGATGCTAGCTGCTCGGTTCGCTAGCGACCTGATAATCATATTACAAGCAGTATGTCGAGCGACAAAAAAACGCGATAAAGGTAAGTTAATTAAAATTACTATATGTGGGTAGGGGCACGCATGCGTATGTACAAACCTCTCTAGGGTTTTTACATTATCGTTTTCAATTTTTGGTGTATTGAAATCAACCGAAACGGAGTCTCGGTTGATTTCGTCTCATTGGGTATTCTAACAGGTTGGCTCAATTTTCAACTGAGCCATCTATCTTCTAAAATAGTCGGTCTCAAAATGTCCTCGGGGCAAAGACAATTCGAAATGCGAAAGACCATCCTTTGCTCAAAGTTCAACCACGGGCTTTCATGTTGTGTTTCGTGTTAGCTGCTATTGTTGGCTGCCGAAACCGTTGCCCAGACGTATGGGGCCAATTCGGATGTGTCTGCTACCATAGGCATACAGTCCATCATCCTCCGCGCACTACGACAACAAACGATTTGCGTTAGTGCTGCGGCAAAAGCTAACAACCACAAATTGTAGAGTGCACCATTCGCTTTAGAACAGCTACTTTAAAGTGGCTACCCATAGATAGTGTCTAGCTGTTTTAAAATAATCACACTCGCAGGCGAATTTTAAATATGAACTTACCGTTAGCTGAAATGTGCATGTTGAAACATTTATGATGTACCGCAATTAGCGACATCAGTAACTATTTGTCGAAAAAGAAGTTGCAACAATTTTATTTCTTAATACAGCACCTGTTTCTATAATAATTATAATAATTTAGTAACATTAATTTGTGAACATCTTATTAATATTAGCATTGTACGTGTATAGTACGTACAATTTCAGAATACTTGTTATTATTGAGTGTACAATTGTCACATTTTCTTTCACACACCTTCTTTAAGTATATAGATAGAATGCATGTGAAGTAATCGCAAAGGGAAGTTGCTTAAAGGGACGCGAAGAGAACGTTCGATGGATCTCTCAATCTGACGCGTTACGTCAGGAGTTACAAGGCAAGATTGACGCCGTAGAGGTGGAAAATGGTTCATTCTGTCTGATATAGGGCTAGAAGTGACTTAGGCGAGCAAAGCCATCAAAAAGTTCGATGATATCAAGCAGTTTATGCTACTGTCCAAAATAAGTTATAGAAGCCGAACTTAATGCGTATAATATTGCTATGAGAAAATCGTGAGCAACATAAATGGGGCGTATATATGAATTGCCTTTATTCAACATGGTTATAGGAAGCTCTGAGAGGTTTCTTCATAAAGACGAAATTAAATCGGAGAAATTTAATGCACAAATTCAAATTTGTGCTTTAGCTTTTAAGGCTTTAGCTTTAGATTTTTGAAAACACTATGCGCTGGCAAAAAGTTTACTACGTCTTGATGCTACATGTAGGCATGCGATTGGAAGTTATGCCTGTATTTCAGGCAGATTTCGTGTAAACCCGATTTGATTCAACAAGCGGGTACCTAAACGAAAACTTTGATGAAAACTATAAGTGTAAAATGGTTCTTACCTTTGAGTAAAGAATATTCCAAGATTAAGCATCACGTTCCTTGGTATTAGGAAATCCAGGAGTACTCTTGACGCAACCCGGCTTTATTGAGCGGAGTTACGGGCCTCCCCTAACATTGGATATGTGTTTTCGACAGGTTCTAAATGTGCACGCACCATGATTTACACTAGCTTAATTTAATTTTTCAAGTCGAAAGCTCTAGAATGCTTAACGTTTTGTATTCACATAAATTACAGGAAGTAATGAAGGGAAAATTGCCTATATTCTTATATCCGGTGGCCATGAATAGATCGATTTACTTAATGAAACAAGATTGTCTATAAACAATGGTTTTATGAATGGTTTGTTCTATTTTCTATTAGTACGCTTAACAATTTTCCTGAGTACGGTCCAGTTTGTCCGCGAAATATCAGACGGATGGTCATAAACCTTTTAATCTCATTTATTTCCGGTAAACCTAACTGCCCTTCTTGCCTTCTCTTCATAATTCGCTGGAAATGCCATCCTAAAAGTTTCCGCATGCTAAACATTTTTAAATTAAGGTGCGAACGTCCTCAAAAGAATATATTTCTCACGGCGATGCTATTTCTACATTTTCTAAGGTATCGAGATTTTAACGGCCGGTCCATAAAGCTGCTGCCGCTTGTTTTGAAAAATTGTGTTTTGTTCAGGCTGATCACTTAGCCTCCGCTACTACCATCTTCCTTGCACGTCTTTTCCTGTTAACAATTCATTTTCTTAAGTGTAAAATAATTGTAATAAGTTAGCTATGGTCGTCTTATAAGGCTGAAGACTAACTGTACTACAACTAATTTCCGGTTTCCGTTTTGATATTAAACAGCTCTTCAACTTGTGCACGGGAATCATTAACCAAGGCCAGGATGACACAAGAAAAGACATACTGCGGACTAAGGTGTAGCTTAAGTACACCAACATATAAATATATTAAGAGTACCTATATAGTAAGTTAGAACACCGTTGAGGCACCGCTAATCCTCCCATCCGCGAATCAGTCCTTCGGGCACAGATTGAACATCACCCTCTAAATTGAAGAGTTCAATCGCGCAATAATAATACCGAAAAATGCTATCTATGGGATGTAATCATTTACACGAGAGTCGCGTATTCAACATTATAAATGGCTTTATTTAAATGTCTTCGAAGCAACCCCACCATTCCAATACCGCCTAAAAATCCGAAGTGGTAAATCGACATAGAAGTAGGAATCTAAAATAGTGATTAAAACAGTAAATAGAACCTTCAATAAGATAGCGTTTTTTCGTAGTAAGGTCACTCCGTCCGATTTGTCTTCTGTTTAATTTTTTCTAAGATTTTCGGCTTTCTTAAGCTTAATTACTTGTAAAGCTTATTTGTTTCATGGTACAACAATTGGCTCTACTGTTATCTCTATAATTATTTTATGTTTGCGAAATAAGTAAAACCTCTTGACAAAAGCCAAAGAATTTTTCTATGCAGAAAATTGCACTTGCAAAAATAGTATTTTTTTTCTCCAATGAAATGCTCTTTCTTCTAGCTGTGTGGTCTTGGTCCGTCCGATTTTGTAGCTGAGAGGTTCTTATTTGTATTCTTTGTATTACAGAGTTATCGAACTATGATTATAACAGAACACGTAAATTACTTCATTGTAGAATTATTTAAACTTACACGATATGGTCGAGCGAGACTTCTAGTCGGTGGTCACGTGAGTACATTAAATGTGCTGGCCTTTCATTAGCGCAAGAATTCACGTAACTCTAGTAAAACTCAAACTGAACGACTTTTAGAGCCGTAAATGTTAAAGCTGTTGCATGACAGTTATACTCCCCAAATGATTTATAAATGTTGTGTGGAGTAAATTCACCCGTTAATAGTAACCCGTAGCAAGCGCTGGGCCGCGACTGAAACAAAGCTTGCTCATATTCAAATGTATTAGAGAACGAGCGCGGGCCCAAAACCAATGACGGCGGTAACATTCACGTTACTTCAGTTTAACGTGCCAGATAGTCAACTTTCATAAATTCTGAAACTATTTATTCGCGCTGTCGTCTGAAGGTAGGAAACTTGACGCAGTCCCTTCCTTTCACATGTGGAATGCCTGGTAGAGCTGAGGGCGCTAAGGCAGGTTTTCCTTTAATGCAAACCAACTTGTTTTGTCGCTTCATTTTAGAGAGTGCAGTCTCCGCTGTTTGTTAAATAGAAAGCTTGTTTTACGTTTGCGACTTGCGGGGCCGCCCATAAATCACGATCTTGCTCGTAAGACGGGAAAAAGACGCATGACCAGTTTTTGCACGTCTAGCTATTCGTTATGTGAATGTTGTGCTGAATGGTGTCAGATAACTGAGCACGGGGGATACACTGCATACAAAGCCGTAGACATTATACCGCAAGTACCTCAAATAGATCAATATAATTTTAAAAATCATATTTGAAGGTATGAACTGGATAAGTTGGTCAAATTTTATGCTAAGCCTCTCAATCTCTATTTACTAACAAGCTAAGTACACGATTATGCTCTACTTGAACTATAAAGCAGGCATTCGCGTGAGTCAGCAGTGTGTCAAAGGTGTTCTTTACCATTGCGTCATCCTAGAGGTATGTGAAATGGTCTGTCGTCATCCTCTGCAGCAATCCTATAGGGATGCGATGAATTAAAAATAATTAAAAGAACCGCAATGATAATCTGATTTTAGGCCTGGTAAAAGCCGACTTTAAGAATTCACGATTTATGTCAACGATTAAGCGAACGTAACGATACGATCCTTCGGATACTGGCTGGTACACTTAGATTATAGCCTACATATTGGCATGCATGTACATGTTGCTGGACATAAGAGGCAATCACTTGGGCACATCTTTCTCGTCAAACAGAAGCTATGTCGAACAATAAGCAGCGTAAGTCAGAGAGGTCTCAAATGGCTCATCATCTGTGGATTATAATACCCTCTAACCTGAATACAGAAACCTCCGTATCTCGTTCCGATCGCCGCCTCCAATCTGATGGGAGCACCACCATTAACAATGTCAACCTCGATGCTAGCAATGACGTCGATAATAATACCGGATATCGCTGAAAAGTGATAACCATAATCGCTTGAGAACGGAAGAGTATAGACGACAGATTTCTAGGGCCAACGGCCGATTGCTCCACAGGATATGTCTACCCATCAGGCACAAAAAGAAGTAAAGCGAGGAGTGGAAGGGTAACTGAAAAAGCGGATTAGGTGAGGCTCAAGAAAGTCCTAAATGGTTTTCTTTCTATGGTAAAGGATGATGACAGGACATGAAGGTTGTCTTCTGCGTGCTTTAAATAAATAACTTGTAAATATATAATGACATATGGCGGTGATATATTGTTCATGAGTAGTCGAGGGCCTCTAGACTGCCAAAAAGAGTATTTTGCTCATTTTTGGCAATATACTAACTTTACAACGCTTCATCCACCATTAAGAGAAATGGACTTAACCGACATTTAAAACCTCTACATTCCTGTGATGGAAGACTGTATTTTAGAAAATAAACATGTAATACCTAGCACGTCAAACTACGTCACCAGAGAAACGAAGATGAGGCGTGTGGTAGGAAGTCGTAGATCTTATTGGAATCTGTCTTTTCTATAGTGCCAGATAAATCCAGTTTATGGCAAAAAATTGTACGGTGTCTCTCATAAAAGGCATAGCTCTAGTATAGGAAGGCTGAATTTTTAGCATTAGTAGATGTCAAGATTGCCTGAGCAAATTTACTCAGCCAATCCTGACCTAGGTGAACATGTTCCATCTACGTATCATCAACGCACGAAAATCGTTAGTAAAAATATTACTTGCTTATAATGAGAATGGGGGCCTAGGTTGATTTCTGTGAAACCTGTTCTCATACTAGCGAGGCTCAAATGAGCGCAACAGCTGGAGCAAAATTCACTTCATCTAAGACTGCTAGATTTTTACGTACCGACAATGAAACATTTGATTCTTTGACCTTAACTGCTGTAGTTCGGACCAAAGCAAAAGCGTGTTCATATTTACTTAAGTTTTATTTTGCTCATGATCTCGCTACACAGAATATTCTGAAAAGTGCGTATCTGTCTGACTCTAAATACCACTACTTAGTAACGTCCTTAAAATAAGGCGAAAGCAATTGGATACATGTCTTCTATGAGTTTATCGTATTCAATACGTCTGTTTTTAGCGACTCTCAATGGTACCGACATTTCTGCCCATATCAACATAATATGGGTTTAACCAGCGTAAATATAAACATCAGCATACGCATTTGTACGTTTCTGCGAAAATATGCCCTTGCTATCAAGTGGTCGTCTCTTCCCCGTTCATCAGGCTGTTGTTACATGAGATGAGCCTTTTCGGAATTCCGTATCCAGCCGTGCCTAATGCTGTAATGATCATCTGCGTGTCAATAGCACCCAACGGTCACCCTGCTGTCGACGGAGAGGCCAAGTTGGCTCTTGCCACCCTCCGCCTGGTGCTTCGCCTTCCTGTTTCTCACCTTCCAGTCGTTGTTGGTCTACCTGGAAAACTTTCACAACTTGCACTGGAGTACCGCTCGTCCACATGAGTCTTTTGAAGCGTTTGTCTGAGCGCTGAACGATATGAATCGTTTCAGTGGTCAGGTTTACTTTTTTGCCAAATCAATTCCGCTATGAGGCGAAGTAATGAGGGCACATATGTGCCGGTAAGTATCCACAACGAAAAACGATAGAATCCTGATTTGTAATATAAACAGTATTATTTAAAACAAATTTACACTTGGTAGCAGAAAATAATACTTTCGCAAGTCGCTTGTACCATTGCATTGAAATGCTCCACTGTGTGCCTTTGGTAACAGCTAAAAGGATGCCGCACGCTTTCATATAGTACAAGAAATATTATTCACTAGAAAAGAAATGAAGAGCCGAATAGCGTTTTCCCTCGATTTCCCCTGGCTATATATTTATTCGATAAGCAACGGCGGTGCTTATTTGAGCCTGATGACGCATACACATAAATGAGCTTTTTAAATGAGGTAGTTAAGGTAACACAAGGAGCAAGCAAACTGTCTTGCGTGGGTTGGCTATCCCATAGTTGTTTGTTGTTATTAGCAGCAATCAAATAGTTCACGCGCGACGACTAGAACGACTAGTTACCGAAGACAGCTTGCATAAAATTTCCTTGAGTTCATGAAGAATTCGAAAACTAAAGGCTCATCGGCTTGTATATATATATTATATATATATATATATAT
>MNPL01000246.1:0-24168 GCA_002081605.1 Tropilaelaps mercedesae
TAATAATAATAATAATAATAATAATAATAATAATAATAATATAATAATAATATAATAATGATAATAATATTAATAATTAAAAATAATTCAACAAACGAGGTAAATCACGATGTCATATTGATACAGAGTATTTTTTTCATTTAGAAAATGCGCAGAGGTTGCATGCGTTATTTTAAGCCAATCTTCGTCTCTGTTTTGGGCCAATACGTCTCAGCCTTTTTGGCTAGTGCCAAAGGAAAACGATAGTAAGTTTAAAAATAGTTTATCCCACTATGGAATTTTGATGTGTTTTCCAGAATAACGGCAAATACATAGAGAGAACATAATTCAACCGGAAACCAACAAACAGTACGTACAATGCAACCCTGCTCGTGCCGCCCAACCCGCCAAAAACTTAGCGTTATATATTGATTTACGTAGTATACGTATTTACATTGTAAAAAGAACCTAAAAGAAAAAAGCACTTAGCTAAGTGAAAGGTGATTTTGTGGTGTGGCCGAACTCATAGCTTTATCAACCTTTGCGTTCATAATACGATATGAACCCAAGAGTACACACTGTCAATGTCGGAGAAAAATACCTTCAAAGGAAATTTAGTGTCTAAACTGGTGGTACTACCGCATATATAAAAGTTGACCGCGTAGCTAACAAATAAAATGTACAAATATATTAACACACGAATTATTTAGAATTCATTTGTATAATTGAAGCAACTGAGGAATGCATATTTATGCTATGTAAAGGCGAATATAACATATACATATATTAGAGTTACGCAAGAAAAACTCATTGATAGATTGTGAAAAACACATTTAATTTCCGTAGACTAACGAACTTGCTATCTTCTAGCATCTTGCTATCGTCTAGCATTAGCCAAAATGAATGTAAAATACGAGTATTATGTAATATAATAATCAAAGGGAAATGTTTGAAAGCGATGTACAGTTTTTTTATTAAAATAAGTAAAAATGTCCAACCTAGTAATTAGTCGCATGCGTAAAATGTGCACCCTGTAGAAAGACCAACGAAATCATGATCATTCCTCAAACCTAGATTTTAATCAATCAAGAGCATTATTCCATAGCACGATTATTCTAAAGGAAATCCTATGATTAACTTTATAGCCTTTTAAATTTCAGCAATTTTTTGCGGCACCATGCCTGCAAAAACACCCCGTTTTCCTGAGATCAAGAAGTTACAAAAGCCTGTTGTGTGCGTTTCGGTCGTTTGCCAGTCAGCGAGTTTCGACAAACTATGTTTTTATAAAGCACTTATAGGGAAACCTATGGTCTGTAGCATTAGAAGAATTTTCCTTCATGTTTAAAGAAAATGCGGCTATTTTCAGGGGCATATTTTTATTCGTAACTCTATCCGGAACTGTGAATGTACTAAAGTAGCAGTTACAAGGGCACCAAAGTTAAGCAATTCCACTTTAGTTAAATCGGTCGTATACCTTGTAAATCACTTCGGCCGCGGGGTGTCTCGAACATCTTCGTGCACTTATTTCTGTCTCAATGATGTAACAACCGTCAAGTGGAATCATTAGCAATATCAGTCTTCTTTTATGCGAAGCGAACTGTAAATCAGTCCCATTCATCTACTCGAAATAATAGGTTTGAGAAAGAGCAACTATTGCGAAAGAGCTGCGATGAGTTTAACGATCAGCTGACTTAATATTTTATAAAAAAATCTTATTTTATGAAATATTTATCTGTTTCCATGTTGTTAGAAAAAATAGGAAAATTTACCATTTACCTTTCCAGTGTTGTACGATGCTTTGTGGTGCAAGAAGTCCTTCTAGGTCAGATTCAAATTTCATGGAAACCTCAAACATTGTAACCCTTAATTTTACAGCTCCATTTCATGTTCTCATAGTTTACGAACCCCACCAATCTCCCTGATCAGCTTCCCTTTTTTTCACAACTCTTCTAAAGAAAATTTGTCTACAGAAAATACTCCAAGGCGTTATGGGGTAAGCCTTACAAGTGTGCAATAGTATCAGAGGCGTGCTAATTATCGCGTTTTCTAAAGACTGATTCAAGAAAATAAAACGTTATCTAAAAAGGTCTTGCGCGCTCCGCACCAAAACTGGTCCAAGAAACTCCAAGAAATTGAACTGAACAAGGTAATAGAGCATGGAGTTTACCTACATTTAGAAATTTATAAGAAATACAACTTGCACAGCATTTATCGAATACATCAACGGTACCAGATTTGTCATCCATTTTCGATAAATGTGATTTCAATTTTTAACAAGATTTGAATGCCATCAAACAAAAAACATTTAGAATTTACCTGGAGGGTTTTCCTCATAAACCCTGTTTAGCCCAGTTTTCATTAAATTCAGTTTTGAAGATCGATGTTTTGCAGGCGGTTTTATTACAAAATGGGACGAAGTTGTCTTTAAATGAATATGATTATGAACAATCACCTCACAGCTTCTCGGTATCATTATCATTCTAAAGCTTTTGTTACACAAGCGTGTTATAAACACTGAGTTATCCTCAAAAAAGCACTACCGGGTTTTTCGAAGCCATAAATCAATAGGCAGAGATGTATCAGTTTGAGTAACACATCAACGGTCGTTGCCTCGCGCACGAAAGATGGCTCGTTGCGTTTTCGATGTTGTTACATGTTAGATGCTGGTGGTATTGCATATCGTTTGCAGATAATTAAGAGTTTGACCTTCTCAACCAGTTGTGCGGTACAGTTCATATTTATATGTGAAGACTTTAAATTTGCTAACACAGATTGAGTGTAGATTACTGTTGGCGGTGACTCTATTGAAAAAGCCGTCTTCTTTAAATCCTGCGTTCATAATGGACTCGAATTAACCTCAATCTCTCTACACTTAATTACTTAAAAATCTTTAATTAAGTGAACTTTTCGTCTATACGGGTTACAAGAGCGTGATTTGTTACGTTTAAAGAGTTTTTAGGTAAAGCTGGAGTAACGGAAAGGTTCTACAAATGTGATTTCGAGGAAATTGAGATAAATTCATCTTTAACTCTATGACCACTCTTCTTTATTTTCTGCCATTACGTAAAGTCCATGTTTATCTACTTTATCAACTACTTACAACGCTTGATCTCAATTTTCGCCCTCATTCGGTGAAATGGGTCGTTATGCGCAGAACGTCAATAACACATCGATACCCGAAAACATCGATTGAGAGGGACTCATCCTGCGCTCTCAAACCTAAGCTGTACGAAACCTCTTATCGCCTGCGTCTGAAGAATTTTCGCATATCTCTATACATATTTCGTTTTTCCAAGGTCTGGCAAAATCATACTCTCATGTTTCGAAAACTTGCGTTATTAGAGGTTGACTACCGTACGATTAACTGGATACGTAGTTACCGGAGTAATCGATATTTCAGACCCAAATGACGGTCGGAGTTCCACTGACGCACGTTCATTAGGTATTAATCCAAATTCTTTTTAGTCTATACTGTTTTTATGCTTGACGTAAAAGACATTCTTCCAAGTTCTAAAATAATAATTTTTTATACGATACGTATTTTTTCATGCGTACGATAAGTTATAGGCTATATGCCACCCGACATGCAAGGCGAATGATCTGATTAATATGTTAATCGAATTTTGTTCAGTTGTAATCATGTTTGAGGGGGTAACCGTTAAAGTAAAAACATCATTTAACATGCATATGTGTGAATTATTGTGTGAGCAGAGGCGAATATATTCCATGTAGAAATTATTATATCCTTGGGTTTACACTAGCTTTGTACAGCCGTGACGACTGTTTGAAGAACTTCTCCTGCAGAATCATTACTAAAATGTACCTTTAGGGCTGGCCGTCAATCAGCATTTAACATCTACGGTACCGCATTACTTCGTAAAACGGACTCTATAAATGTGCAACGTCATAAATCGAATTCGTGCACTAACGCGTCTCCTTCGGTAGCAAGGCTCACATTAGTGCACCAAGCCACTGACTTCGACTCCTTGTATCGATACCCAGTGTGCCCATATACTAGTATTATTATTATTTATACAGGTGTGCTTTGAAAATATTCAATACATTATTATCCCCAATCCAATGCAAACTCAGTTGTTCCACCCCTGATAGAAAAATTTCTCCTTTCTTCGCCCCTCTTGTTTGCCATGATTTCACCCCTCCATAGTCCGTTTACGGCCACGCACTTTTACTTTCTCTAGCTTGGTTAGCACGGCTTCTCTAGGTTTGCCAGTCACCGTATGGCGATATCCACGAAAAACTGCGTTGAATCTAAAATCCAAAAAAGACAGTAAAGATATTTGTGTAGAAGTTGTCTAAGTCAGCAAGAGACGTAAGCTTTATTATATATAATAATATCAATATATTTGCTGTAGTATAATTAAGACAAGAATTACCCAATTGTTTGTTACTTTGTCTGAAACGTACTCCTCTCGGTGCGTTCGATTAACAGAAAATTGAATATACATGTAGAAAGCACATGAAATTGAGATTCCAATGGTACAGTGCTTTACTGTTAACTGCCATGTTGCGGCTGCATAACTATTTGTCTTAGTGTCGTCGTGTACCCAATGAAAATTCAATGACTTATAGTAACTTAGATGTTAATAATGCCCTTAGCCCATTAAAATCAGCCTTTGCGCGCGTTTTTAGGGACTTATATATTCTTTTTAGACAAAAATAAATGTGTGTCAAAAAACACAAATGTGTTCTTCTACTCCTTACAAATATGTACAAATGTACTTTTACAAATATGTTTAAGATTGGATTTTTATTCTCTCTCAAATTTCAGAATATCACTAGTCGCTTTACTAATACAATAAAGCCAATAATTCCAATAATGAGGCTCATCTTCTCGAGGTTCAACGGAGGTGATTATTGTCAGTACTCGAAATATGATTATTGAAGAAGTCCATAAAATTTTACCAAACTGTGGAATAGTTAAGTTAGATGTTTGACAACATAACGCGTGCAAACATATTTGCACATAAAGAATCTTGAAGTAAAGAGGGCTGCAATGTTTGCTCACAGCCTCAAGTCGCAAACGTATGACTAATTCATTGTAATGTTTAATAGTACCTAAAAATAGTAAAGTAAAGAGCATTTTCTTTCATCCAACTATTATCTTAAACGTAACGTCATCACGACTTACTAGAATTCATATGTTAGAAGCTAACCAGGCTGGCGAGTAACAAGAGCCGCTTGGAAATGTTACAAACATTAGCGTGCCCAGTACAAATACTGATCATCAAAGAAAAAGTATTAATGTGTATTATCAACAAACTGGATAACAAAATATAAAAAACTGAATTACCACATTCAAGACAAAGGACTTAAAACGTTATGAATTAAGGCGCTGCCTGTCACTAATATTGATTGCAAACTTGCATGGAAATTCACGCCCTGAGATGCCTGCTGACTCCTTGGATTCAACGCTTCAGCTTCTAATTCGAATAAACATAAATAAAATAAAAATTGGCAAAAGAAAACCGATGGATGTCAAGATTCACCCAAAACGGAGCCCAACAGTAATGAATCTAAAAAAATATCAAGAGAAAAAATACTTCCGTAGAGTGCTCAACAAATAATTTAGAAAACGTGTGGTGAAATAAATGAAAATAACAGTGTAGGAAAAATTGAATTTTTTTGCATAAAGTGCGTCTAGCTAAAATAACGGTATAACCGAAAATACATAAAAATTGTTGAAAATTATTTGTTTTATTGCCAAGAGTAGAGGTTTTCGCCTCTATATATTAAAAACATGTTAGCATTACGCTCTGGTCTATGTATTCTTAAGACACCTGACCGTGAATGACATGCATGCAATCAAATTAAAAAATAAAAAAAAGTTTAGCTCACTTTTTTTCGAGAAGCGGATGTGTACTGATGAACGCTCTTTCGAGTACATAGAGGTCCACAGCTTTCTCTTCTGGTTTTTCTGACACAGTGCTAAGACCTAAGTCAATAACCGCCAATTCAGAGAGTGTTGGTCTATCTGAAGGCAGGACGATGAAATTCGAAGTAGTTAAATCCCCATGTATAATGTTATTGTTATGCATTAATCCAATAATTTCGCCCACCTGTACAGTAAAGAAACACAAAGGCTGTAAAGTTTCCAGTTAATGTAGAATAAGCACTAAAATGTTCAGCTTTATTAAGCGCTTATATGTGTATATCTACATAAACGCCTTCAATAGTGAAAATTGAAACACTAGTTTTTAGTAGGCTTACTCGTTCACTATGGCACGCAATTTACCCCATTGTTGCAGGCTAACTAAAATTAAATTGAGCTATATATTCGCGCAAACGAACCTTATTAAGTAGTTTGTCGATGGCTTCGTGTTCAACCCTGCATTCAAGATGTTTAAGGTGCTCCTTTAGTGGTATCCCTGGCAACTTCTCAATCACAAGGGTTCTCTTGTACAAGTCGCAGTGGTACAGCGCTGGAACTTTTACGCCCGCCTGCCGGCAACGTAGCAATGTTCGCGCTTCATTCTTCATACGCTCCTTTAAAGATCCACATACACATTCCATTTAATACAATATTTTATAGTGAGATAAGAAAACAGGTAAGAAAGCTTGTGTTGGCCTACTCCTTTTCTAAACAATTCCACTGACAAAATTATAGGTAATGTTTACTTAAGTAATAGAAAGGCAGTGCCTGCAGACCACGTGGCAGAGAACAAATCAGCAACGAAGCGCCATCGATATTTTATAGGCATCTGTACATATGCTTTAGAAAGCACCCTCTATGGGGGTCAAAACGACATTTTGCATATCTCGCAAAATGTGATAGAAATGCTTATTATCATACAAATATCGCCGTCGGAATGACTTACGAGATCTATCGGTAAGTCGAATCTAATCGAATACTATTGCACTTTTATGATCTTTGTCATTACTCTTGGTTTATTCATGGTTTAGCAACAACAGTTATTTTGTACTCTACATTAATTTTATGTAAAATTTATCTATTATACCTAGCGTAAGAATGATAAATTAAATTTGTAAACAGTGCTGTTGCATTTAAAGAATTAAATGATTGTTTGATTGAAACTATTTTGACTTTTAACTTAGCTATATCATGAAGTATCAAATATTTAATCGACAAAAGAAGCCTCACTCATTTTTTTTTAGTAAACAGTTACAGCACAACGTAGTCGAACGTTTGAAACGATACCGAGAATTCTACTTTCTCTGGAAAGCAACTGGCGCGAATTGCCTTACTTCATAAAAGAATATGTTTCAAAATTTTGCTGCTACCATTAATTTTTAAAAATGAAGTCCTATAATGAACGAATTCTGCGCGGGAACCTCGAATCACTTTTATTAAGTAATCAACTACATCGCATGTTGCACCCCTTATGATAAGATAAAAAAGCGGTTATGATAAAATATGCACAAGCTCAACCGTTATCGGTACTCTTATTCATACCTTTGTAAGATTTTCGTCGAGTTGAGGCAAACGGTATGTCTTAATGAACCTTCGTTTAAAAATTGCTGGTCGGCCACAGAAGTGTCCCTCGTAAATCTTTGCTTCTGCCCCTTGGGTAAGGAGCGAATCATGCAGAGACATAATTGCAGTAGATCTTGAACGGCTATAATGAATCTTATCGGGTACAATAGTTTAGCCAATTTGAATACCACTTTATTTCAAAAACTGGTAAAAAACTATTGTACTGTTAAAACTTTGAACATTGGATGACCTTTTCTTATATTGTAATGCCAAATAATGAGACTGATTTAATGAAGTTGAATATGACTCGGTTTAAATATATGGCAAACACCGAAATTCAGTATAAGCAGATGTATGCATAAGTGGTGTAAAGGTCGATTCATCTGCGCACTTGGAGTTCGCTACTGATTATATAAGTTTTAACTATTTACAAAGTAACTACCAAGCACCTATACAAATATGAACTAATAGATTTAATGAGCTATTAATCAGTACTGTTAATACAATTTTTTAGAACTTAGATTAGAATTGAAATCTCAATTAATTTTTAAGGATAACTGGTCACTGAGTACTGCAAAGCATGAGATGTGAGCAGAAATACTTTCCTGATCAGCTGTTTTCTGGAATGTACTCACAAATCCTGTAGAGTTTCTAACAATCTGGTTATTTAATATAAATCTTAGTTAGCCATAAATTGAGTATATTTTCATTACTTATTAGTATATTCTTAAAGGTAGTAACGCAATTTTACATTACAGATTCGAGTAGCGGGCATCCCACATGGAAGCCATCTTTGTTTGTTATTATTTACCTTAAATATTTAATTATTCATACATACACCTGTTTTTGGCCACAAATTAAATAATTATAATAGCTTAGTTCGTAATAAGAAATCGTTATGATAAGTCAATAACGCATGACAAATTCAAATAGTCAGTGACCCACTGCATAAACTTCCGTAACATGCCTAAATTGTTTGTTTACTATTGCTTTTGGCGCGCATTAGAGGATGCTGACGAATCGCCAGTGCCTTTCTGTACCACCGTAATTTGTGGACCACCGTGGACTTGTTCAATTATACGTTGGAAAAACTCATGTTAAAATATGTATGTATCAGTTAATGACAATTTATCCAAAATTTCCAATTGTACAGCTGTATTGAAAAATCGATGTATTGTAGTCAGCTTTCCGTTTTGTGATGTGTTGTGTGTCACGTTATTTGAGTCATCTATAAAACGTGATTAGAACGTGAATAGAAGAGTGAAAGCAAACAACATAGAAGACCACAACGAATATGCTTTTTGTCAATGGTAATTGTAAGGTTTTATTTGGATTAGTTACTTACGGGTGCTATTTATTTACAGAATTTTGGGGCAACCATTACATGGCGTTTTTTTACTCGAAATTTTTAAACTATTTGTGCAGATTATAAACAAATTATAGTCATTATTTAAACAGCATGTAATATATGCACTTTATTATTGGCAAAAAGAGAGGTCTGAAACTAATTTGTGTACAAATTTTAGAGATGTACATCCAGTATTACCATTGACTTGCAAAGAGCCCATCTCAAGAGCTGTTACGAATTGCCATTATTTTATAATAAAGAAACTAGGCTTACATTATTGTGATGCTTTGTTAGTTCATGCTAACGCGTTCTGTAAACATTTACTTTCTCTATCATCCGCTATTTTTTAACTTTACTTAATGATCTTCATCCGTTAAAATTTAAATGTATTCAAAATAAGCGATTATTTAAAGTTTGCTAATTTATTTTTGCTATAAAGAACAGTCCAACAACATTTGTTATAAATAATAGTTCTTTTTCGTTTCTCAAAGAAGTCAACATTAAGAAAAAACCTAGTTAGAGTCTTTTGCATTATCTGACATACGATTATCGGGCAAATACGCGAGATCCCAATGCGCCTTGTGGTAGATACTTATTGGAAAAAATAGCCTGACGTTCACCTAGGTACAGATGCGCAGAAAAAATATACAAAAACTAATCTGTGATAAAATACTTAAATACATTTAATCGTAACGCGGAAATAAGGATGTGTACATAATCTTCATAGTACTTTAAGGTGTTATTTGTAAGGATACGAAACATGTTCAACGCATATTGAGCGTAAACTGGCAGCTCTATCAATTTCGGAAGGAACTATAATCAAAGACATACAAAAGGTCAAGAACCCAAGGGCAAACTCGCTGGTGATTTTGTGTGAATTTAGCAAAACCCTATTGTTTTGGGCGGCGAAGAGTACTATTCTAATATATTCGTGACAGTACCTATGAGCCGAAGGGGACGTGAAACCTAATTAAGTGCAGTATAACTTTATTTGAAGAATAAAAATCTATGAAGCAATGGTGAACGCTGGTGAATGGTAGCTAGGCTGTAGCCCACTGCAGTTAACTTGTGTATGACCGCCATGATTTCATCAGAGTTTCCGCCGAAAAACAATGGTGCATTTATAAGTTGTTAAGCTTTAAGGGGGATATAGATGAAAGTGCCAGAGTTATGATAGCTATGTAGCACAAAACTTGTCGGGTGTATGATAAAACCAAACCTTTAAAAAAAATAAGAAAAGTCTTCTGAGTGAGACTTAGGAGATTTCTTTAGTAGTCGTCCGATGCTAGACAAACAATTTCCTTGATCAACAGAGGGTGGAAGTCAAAGCAATCCGGTAAGGTAAAATGAACACGTTCGGCACGTAACTCATCAAGAATTTAGCCTTATCGTAATGACTATTAATGTGTTTCTAATTAAAGATAAGTACCACGTTTGACATGTTTAGTCAGCTATAACTTACTAGCTAGTGGTTCTGTACCGTTAAACCCTTATAAAAGATTCTTCAGCAGATATTTGACCGGTTACTCATGAAGCGGAGCTGATGACGTGCTGCTATCCATCACTGCCGACACATGCCAGGGCTATAGGTGCGTGCGTGCGTCATGGGTTCTTTTAGTTCGTAGCAAATAAAGAGAATGAGGAAAGGGAAGTACAATTATCTTGCTTCTTCGTGGCAAAACTCTGAAGTTGACCGATACCGAGTCACTCACTGCGCGTTACCAAATACTCGGTCTTCCATCGACGATAACCGCCTCTATTTACGGAAGCAGTACTGGTTTAGAGTAATAACCACATTAAAAAAATCTTCGGTTTTTTATTACTACTGGTTCTTTTTCTTTTCGGTGGTGCTTAGCCGTCATTTCCCAAAAAAAACCAGCAGCTTAAATCCTAAATTTGCGGTATAGAAAAGCCTCGAAGATGTTTGTGGTGGCTCAGAAGAAGATCGCGGAACACCCAGACTCGAAGTTCGAACTTTCTTCTACCTTGGGGCAGACGATGTCCGAAGCACAACAAGCAGGAACTGCTAGCCGGAGTCGTTAACTTTGATTGCCGAAAAATGTCAGTGGTAGTGAATGCATTGTATATTTTCCGACTACCTTGCATGAACGCGACAAAGCTCTCAAATTGCCTGCTAACGGGAGCTCTTTTAAATACCAGCCCCTGACAAAAAGGTATGCTGATGAACGGTGCCAGAGCATCTGAGGATGCGGTTGCAGCCGATGCTGAAAGCATCGCGTCGAACAAAGTCGCTTTTTTTAAGGGTTCTCGCCACTCAAGACACTAATTCCGTTAAACAAGACCAAGGATACCGTTTTTAAAACAAACGCATAGGACTTCAAACAACAACAATCTTAACAACAACCGAACACCAATGATTTCAAGACGCCAATATTGACATGCCACCCAAGATGTTGCAATTATATTAATCTTCCCACTATGTGCTAAATAGCTCAAGGAAATGAGCCAAATCAAAAGTTCCACGTTTATTGTAGGAGAACGGCGTTGACCCATCAATTGGCAGGCAAGCACGTACGATAAACATAACAGCAACAGCTAGACGGGGCAGAAACTACTAAGGCTCGCTAAGAAAACTGCAAGGGTTTGAATTAGTGCTTTCATTCGTTGCCGCCGATCAATTGGGTGATTGCGACATCTTCTTCCTACCGAGACTTGTGAGAGTATGCTAAGAAATCCTATATCTTTCCTCCACCTACATTGAGGCCTTACTATTCAGGTGGAAGACGTAAAGGGTTCGTGAAAAGTGTAGATACCAATCGCTTACCTCAGACCTGTTTACATGGCAAGTCTAGAAACTGAAAGTCACGCCTTTAAATGATTTGATTGCTGTACGAAGCTTTCTAAGGAATACAAATGCTATTCCGACGTAGATAATCGCCGACCCAGGTCAATTCTTATCTAAGAATTTTTCATTTTTAAAAGAACGTACCTGAAATGCGCAATCTCCACGAACGATACAAGAAACGATACAATGTAAGGCCCCATGAATTCAGATATTTCGAATCAACTCTAAATACAAATTGTTGTTGCGCATATCTTCTATAATCAGGTCATACGCCTCCAGAAGCGCAGACTATCGCAGCATGTTCGAAGCACAACATGGCGTCTGATGACGGATTCACAATGAGTACACCAAAGTTGCCTGCGCACTGGTACCCTTGAATGCACTGGACTTCGTTGCTCAATTATTTAATAACAGGCAAATTTGTGGAAGCTTCGTATGAAAGTTTCCTCAAAATGTAACCCAACACAAAAAAAGTAAAAACACGCTTTTTCGGGGTATCTAAATTTCCAGTTTTTCAAAAAGTTTGAACAGTTGAACTTTTTTAGCATATTACTGGTTGATGATTATAATTATTTTTTATATTTGTATCTAATTGAACTACTAAACAAGTTTTAAAATAATGTTGAAACAAGTATATTAAAATATTTCAGTCGGCTGGACCTTTAAATAACGCCCACGTGAAAATGTGCGTGGAAATTTCTTTTAAAAACTATGAATCTGTTGATTACTTATGCAAAAAAATAAAAGCCTGGTAAACTTTACAACTGGGTTTGACGTGAATGAATGGTTTCAAAATGTTTTTTTGTAATCGTACTAATTTCAAGGAGGGCATAACTAAAGATATTCGATAACAAATAACTAAATAGTATCACATGTAGGCTGAATAAAAACCTTACTTGATTAGCTAAGCTATTACGTACAATGGATCCACGTTTGTTTATTAACCACGCGAGCAGTTTTTAATAACACTGTCTATTTACGCTTCTATTAAGGTTGATATCTATCTACCTTAGGGAAAAATGTTCGAACCAGTTGTCATTTATGTCAACACCGGTTAAATAAGTTATATGCACCAAAAAAGCATATCTTTATTTTTTGCGTAAAATTCTAAAAGATTCATGGACTTTAATGAAATGCGTTACAAACAGGTTTATGTGACTTCAGAAGCCACAGAAGTGAAATATCTCTTACACACTTGTTTCAACACTATTTTGAAAAATTGTAAAGATATTATTAAAATTAAGAAGTCCAATTCAATTATGTGCCGAAAAACTATGTCAACTCTCCAACAAAAAAATGTCGAAAAGATTTCAACTACAAGTGATTTTACGAATGTATGAAAATAAGAAAGGGCTTTCTAAACACCCGTCGTAACTTGTAAGCGTTGTTATCTCGCAGACAATGCTTTCTTTTGGCGATACCAAATAAGCAGCACGGCCAGGTCCTAGGACGGTGTCTGTCTGAAAAGAGCAATCGCAGGAACTTCAGGTGTTTGATAATAAGGATCAGTTATTGTATGCTGTTTTTGTTGACAACAAGGCTGCTTTCGATGCCGCGTCTAAGTCAACTTGGAAAAGTTTACTAGAGAGGTTAAACAGCGCCTTCTCTGTTTCTTAACTGTCATACTGGGATAAAATCCTATCATCCCAGACGATGGGGCTTTAAAACACGCACCAAGGCAAACGACGGGACATGCACAACGCAACTTGGGCCCTTTCTCTTCTTGTTTTTTTACAACGAACTTAGCGTTACAAAGGATTAGAGATGATAAAGAAACACGGACACCGTTGTCTTATATAGTCGCATATTGATGTACACAATGTGAATGCCTGCTAAAAAGCTACAAAGAGCAAAATATTGCGGTCAAAACAAAATATTTGACGTAGGGCAGGTGGGCCCCTAAGCCGAAATGTAAACTTAACATGCCCGGAAGGGGCTATCGAGTTCGTATTACGGCTATAAATGCCCGTATAAAATCTATGCCGGTAGCTGCTTATGGCCTCAGTAACATTTAGGAGCATTTGTCAGCCACACAAAGCATGGCTCTTGACAAAAGTATATTTTGAGCACGTTCTGCAACTTCACTAATACTAGCGCTCAAGCTAAGGGACAGTGTGCCAAGACCAGATGCGTCTAATTTCTGTGAATTCTAGAGAAAAGTAGCCGTGGCATTGGTGGTATGGAAAAAGCTTTTGCATGACAAAAGTCATATCTACATGAGATACGCTGTATACGAATTGCATTGCAGACTATGTTATTATCATATCTGTCTTTAACGCCCCGCCGAAATTGCGTTTGCGTGTTTTGTGGTGCCATTTTGCTATCATTTCATCTCTTTCGTATCAACCAAAAACGGCAACTTGAGAGTGCATGATCATTATAATAACGTTGGAATTTCTAATATGTCTATATTATAAAGCGTTTTATAAGAATGTGAGTATGGATGTTAAATATACATGCACTACTCAGTTTGTTTTGACTATATAAAAGATATATATGGTTATTGCTCACTGAACAAGGCTGTATACTATGCGAGCGACTTTATGCGCTGTGGACCAGGAGGTCCAGATCAACATGGACGAAATTTTAAGCAACTTACTAGTCGTCTTCAGCAGGCTTCATGCTGCATCCGCGTCTAAAGAAATATATTTCTACGTCTACATTTTCAAGTTATGATTTGTGTCACCAGTTTCTTAGTGGCTATTATACGGAATCTGCGTCACCTTGACAAACAAAGGTAGTCGATAACCATTAGAGCAGAATTAAATTGAGATAGAGACCGGGATTCATGTACATGTACTATTGAGTTCGAAAGTCAATTGAGTCAGGCTACTTAGAGTATGAGTGTGGTGTTTCTAATGAGGTACATGTTGAAGGTGGTTTGTGAAATGGCGACTGAATTTAGGTTATTGAGTGATACAACAGGAGAAGGCAATGATCCTGACGGAGGTGCCAAATTCATTGAAGGCTAACCTATAAAGGAGCTTTCTTAAATTTGTATATCGCATATGTAGTTCGAACATTTTATTAGCGCTGTCGGTCAGAAGATTGATTAGGCGTGTTTCATAAAAGCTCCTCTTGCTTCTTATTCTCCGCGTTTCTTGAATGTTCACTGGCTATTATCAAAAGTTTCGAATAGACCTATACAGATAAAAGCATGTTGGTGGAGGAAGATCCTTGCCAGCTAAATGAGCTGATGACTCTCTTAATAATCCAGTTAGAATTAATCGATTGAGGGAGGTTTCTATCTTTAATGGAAATAACCAGTAGAATAGGGAGCTTAATACTTGACATGATAGCTCAAAATTTTGACACTCTCGGCAAGTAATATTTTTAAAGAACACATTTTTGAGACTCACGTGAGACCGGCAGATCACCACAATGTGCTTTGTAAAGATTATGCAAGCTTTACATGCGAGAAAGTGGCACTACTAGAAGGGTGAAAACGAACAATACTAGAACAATATTAGAAGACAATAAGTTTAAAGAAAAAGGCTCTGACATGTATCGCTTGCAAATTAAGACTGTATAGCTAAGAGCTTACACACCTAAACAAAAGCTAGTGTTAAATCTTCTCGATCCATTGTAGCCATCATGATTCAACTTACACCACTTCTATGACAACAAGTGGAAGTAACGGTCATCATAGGTTTCATATGAATAGGTTTAAATGAATCTTCCAATTGGCACAACCTCATTGACTTCGTGGCTTAAACTCGAAAATTTTCTCTAAATTTCAGAAGCTTTTTTTAGGGCTCACCATCATCCAACATTTAACGTCCACGGTAGCGCCTTTTGCATTACCTCGTAAAACGGACCCCATAAATGTAAATGTGCAACGGAGGGGATCGAACCCGTGCACCTACGCGTCTCTTGCGGTCGCAACGCGCACATGAGCGCACTAAGCTACTCAACACATTTTACAAGCTAGTTTGACGTCGCATTGCTCATAAAACGTCAAGTGTGAGAGTGCATGAATTCGGAAGAAACGTTTACATTCGGCCGAGGTCGATAGCTTGGTCTATTCGTATGCGCATCGTGACCAAAGGAGACACGTAGGTGCACGAATTCGATCCCGCGGCTGCACATATACAGTTATGGGGTTCTTCTTACGACGTAATGCCACAAGCGGTACCGTGGATGTTAAATGTGGAATGATGATCAGTACCAAAATATAGTGCTTACATTTGGGTGTTGAACTTTCGATTCAATGCAAAAATATTTCTGATAGGAATATTATCCTTCTGTAAGCCATTTAATGACGATCTAGTCTTATCCGCTGCCGATGGAAACTAGAGAAGTCGATCGACCTATAGTATAGACGAACTTGTTTCCACATATTACCGAAAAATTCGCGCTTATTAAAAGGGTGGTTTCACACAAAAAAGTTTATACGTTAGGCTGGTGTCACAGCTTGATTACAAGAATTAAAGGCTACAAAAATATTTAAAGTAATGATTAAAAGGTAAAAATAAATGGTGTTATGCTTTATTCACAGAAAGTAGGCAAAGAGATGATTGTATGTTTTAACAGAGGGCTAAGCCTTCAATTGAAGGAACTCCGTCATTATAGGCATTCAGATGCGTGTGAGCCATTTGCATACATCGGCGTCGATTTCATTGGACGTATTCATTTTAAAGTTTGAGATCGAGAGACAGTTCAAGGACATACTGTTATTTGCGTAGTAAGTTACATAATCAGAACTAAAACTGTATTTTTATTTACTTTTGAGTTTCTGTTCGCCGTTAAAGGGTTTAAGGAGATATTCTCAGCCGTATTATGTATTATTTCGGATAGCGCTTTGATGTAAAAACAGCATGATAGAAATTAAAGTTTATTATACCTATATAGATACAAAAGAAGTCCAGATTGAGATGGTTAAAAGGTAGATCAGCTGACAGTATAATATAGAAAAGTTTCTGGTTTAAGGACGTCTAGGAGAGGCTTGTTAAAATCGTCGTTATTTGCATAAGGATTAGCGATGAGCAGGCCCTTTTTTCGAAATCTGGAGGTCATTCTGGCTCAAAATTAAAGCTGTAGTTTACCGTGAAGCAATGGCTTTGGTCGCAATATCGCTTGATGACACGCTTGTACTGCCACAGCGAACAGTCATTACTGAGGATTTCGAACTGAACGTGACTTTAATATTCTGGTTAAGGTATTCTTAAATTGACAGAAACAGCAAATACTATAGTTACCCACGCATGAGAGAAAAACTGTTGCAATGAGTTCGTTATATTTGGAGCCCTACATTAGAATCTATAATATTTTAATCAAATTACGTCTTCCATAGAGGCGTCCAAAGGAGACTATAATAAAAAAATGAGTACCGAATAGTGAGCAATATATAAAAGAGATTGTTTTACAGTAGGCTGGGGATAGAGAAGGAACTTCGCGTCGGAGTGAGCTATTGTAACACATATGATATGATGTAAAGTTGTAAAAAAAGATAAAAAAGAAAAGTTAGTAGCAGCTTAAAAATTATTTTATATATCATAGCACAAAATACTAAAAACAGGAATTTAAGACTTGAGTTTACATTCGTCTTATATTCGATGCATCATACTTATTTGCCAACGTGTGGTAGAAAAGATCAGCATGGAGTGTGTGTTTCACGATGTTGGCCTATACCCTATGGTCTATACCCTGATCAGTTTTTTTATCGATCTTTATCAAAGGGAGTTATATGCTTGGTTTATAATCCAATAATGTATTTTCTCTTTCATTCTTTTAGGAGGTTTCGACATATAAAACTCCGTCTCGCTCAAGACCACACTCACGTAAGCATTTAAACGGAGAACGACAGTTTGTCCTCTATAAATTAGTACAATATTAATACTTAATATTAGCACGCAAAGGCACGCAGCATTTTCAATCTCAAACAGGAAATATATTGAGCTAAAGCATAAAATACTCCTTTATTTCTATGACAGAAGGTGACGATTGCGGTAAGAAACGTATCTGTAGTACAGGTCAGGTTTTTCTCTACATATATTCGCACATGTATTCATTTATTTGGGCAGGCAAATGAAAAATTTTCGGTCACACATCTGGTAAATGTGTGACCGATGTGTGAGGTAATATAAGCTGGAAACAGTTTTAGATATATTGTTTATTAAGAAGTAAGGCAAATTTCTACATACTTGAAGCTGAGTAGGACATAAGCCAAGCAAACATATTTTTATGGTGTGGGCCACTGCCTTAAAGCATAGAGGACACGCTTTTCAGATTGCTTTGTATACATTTGCAAACGAATGTGTCTGGTCTCGATGTGTTTGCTCTCATAATAGAGAGCAAACACATCGACGATGCAGATATAACGTACCTGCTGATCCTTACCCAGGAAGCATTTCAAGCACAGCCTTTTTATGAACAGGTTTTGATATTCTGAAACAAACGGATGTACTCCTCTTGGTATGGTTCCCGCATTTTGTAACAATATATCAGCTTGGAAAACACAATTGTTATATAAGCTTACAGTAGGTTTAAGTATAATAAGACAAACTGAGGATGATATTGGCCAGAATCAAGTATGATGTAACTAAATATATCATCTGATGATGGCTCAATTTGGGTCAGCCGCAATTTGGCAACCGCTAGGTAAAAGAGACAGTCACTCTGGGCAGTCTGACATCATCAAGTTCACAAGCATAGACCAACTTCATACTCATTGTAGGTAGCATGTTGTACACAATCATGTACAGGACAACTATTAAAGTAGCTTTTAGGCAATGCAGAGACTATAGCCTAGCTCTGTGGCTCAGTGCTTTCGAGTGCGCTTGACGATCGCCACAAACATGCAGGTGCATAGGTTCAATATCCGCCGTTGTACATTTAATTTCTGGTGGTATTACGAAATAATGCGAAAAACCGTACCACGGCAGTAAGTGCTCGTTGATGATTAGCCTTAGAAAAAAAAAAAAGACGAGTCCACAGAGTCTGTCGAGTCAATTTAGCATTAAAATGATTACAGGATGGTCACAGAAGAATTGAAGGTAATAAAAAAATGTAAAACGAAGTTCTTGTAATCTAAAAAGCCAGGCGAAGTCAATGTCGTAGTATTTTTTAAAATAATTTGCGTGAGCAAATAAAAAAAATCTCAATTAGCGTACACCGATACGACACACGAGACATGAAGTCTTTACCGCATGATCTGAGAGAAACCTAGTAACAAATTCCGTAGACGAGTCCAGCTTAACATAATCATAATGAACGTCCATGGCATCCATGGCACTATTATGAGATATTATATGAAAGATTTGAAATTGATGTCTCCGAATATCTTCAGCTTTTAAGAGACTCGTGGATAAGTGAACCGGCAATCGGAATCACATAGTATTGGCACTCACTGACAATGTAGACGTCATAAGTGTGTTAAAACATTGCAGTGAATAAAGAAGAACAAGATGCAGAGAAAGTTTAAGCCATGCTAAAATATTTTCGACCCTCCGTTTTCCTAATTTGAGCCTTTAAAAAGACAGAGGCTTCTCCCTAAGAGGGTAGGCAACCGCGTGGTACTCAGCGCATTGCTAGGAGTTATATTGTTGGCGACAGGTTCGTGAAAAGTAATGTTTATGTATACGAGTTGGTGACACTTTTGAGCTACAAAATTGATGTACACGTGAAAATTGTTTTATGCAAGGTCACCTACTGGCTTGGTGTATCAAAGGTGTTTAGAATCTTGATCTTACGTTAATTGGTTCAACTTTTGGTTCACATCGTGACACGGAGTGGTTAAGCTGCGCTCTCATCCTTTTTCTTACTTAAACCTATTCCACCAATAATGCGCACCCAGACATAAGATCTACATGTGAACTTTTTATTTGTTAGTACATACGGATAAGCAAAGAAGCTTCTTTATGTATGTTAATAAATATATTTTAATCGTTCTCAAAAGCTTCCTTACCCGAGGCTGCCCATACATCATACATTTCCCTTTCTCCGATAACATGTGTATGAAACTTATTTATTTATAGCATATCACGGCATATATAAAGCTCAGAAATCTTATCGCTGTCCAAATACTTTGTATAATGCTGGATCAGCTTTTAACGATTGTTGGGTGCTTTCACTTTCACGTCTTTTATGGTCTTAACATAAAGACAAAGGCGTAGGCATGTTTTGTGACATTGCAATAAGCTACAAAACGACATGCCAATTATAGACCATAAATCTGTTATAGATATATGCCTATTATAGGCCTTTCAGTTCAGTAGAACACAACGGTGCGATTTTATAATGCAGTTGAATCGATTAACTGATTTGTGTTGCTTGTAGCAGGTGGTAAAACTACACTGGGCCGGCGTGGAGTTTTTGGAACGAAACTGCGTGACAATTATGCAGAGCGAGATCTCTTGTTGCAAACAAAATCTATAGTAGATACATATAAATGTATCAGGAATCCCGCCACAGTTCCCGGTAAATAAGTGTTTCATAGTTGCCCATGGTATTGAACTATCAGGAAGTGTTACTTTTGACTAATTGAGTTAGGGTCTTCGTGCCCTTTATAACGATATAAGTGACTTTACTGAGGTTATGTAAATGAAAGAAATGTATTTCTGAATTACTATAAAGCCAATATTTTTATAAATTTGACGGACAAGCAAGATGTCAAAAAAGTTTTCTAGAACATCAACTATCTCAATTCAACATGCGCATCAACCTTGAGGCTTGAAAACTACTTTATAAATTGAAGCACAACGAATTACTTGTTGGTACTTAATCTGCTATATGTGCTGATTATCTACGTATCTTTCAGGTAGTAGTTCAGGAAATAAAGTTCCCATTTCTGAAAGGCAGCAACTTCATCAAATACTTAAGCAGCAACAGCTAATACACGCTGAGTCAAAATTTGGTGACCGTAAGAGACTTAATTTTTAGTATGCAGTTGTTTTATTGGGTCGCACAATTCAGTTCATATGCATTACTATACTAATATTTCTTGAAACTATGTTGAATTATTTTTTTTAAACTAATAGAATCCTTTAATATTGAGACGGCGTTCAGGCATATCAAAATTTGTATAAAAAATAGCGATGGTGACTGCCTTCATAAATTTCTGATTGCCAGTTCAACTTTTCGTTGTATTCTATAGAATTATCGCAATTTTTCAATCATAAAACTCTAAATAGGAAGAATGTATTGTCGTGTAGTAGTACTATGGCCATCGCAGAGCATATTAAACTATGAACGTTTAGCCGAACGGTCAGCCTTGCAACCAAGCTTTTCAAATATTGAGCAATTTGGTTATTACAAAAAATCTGTGGCAAATAAATACCTATCAGTCTTTACAGCTTATATGCTTTAAGTTTTACTCTCGAGCTGTTTTCTTATCAATTAGTAAAGGATTGTCTCTATAAACTTAATTACTGACTTTTTGCAAAGAAATACACAATATTAGGCATATAACCAATACTATGAGGCTGCATAAATATAAAATAATGATACATAATATTATAAACCTTAGTGGAAATAGTAAGTACAAAGTTCTAAAATGACTTCGCATTTGACGTTGTTAGTTTCGTTATTTACTGCTATAACTACCATTGGTGAAGCTGTTGATTTGATTTTGTACGTGGTTACGAATTATAACTTATTTGCTGTATCTCTTTCCTTGCATTGCTATATTGCCTATCTTTTTCGTTTTCATATTTTTCACATTATTTCCGCTTGCATTTCCAATGTTTCCAGTTCAATTCACTCAATTTAAGTTTACCTTTATTCAGTACGCATTATTTATATCGTAATATTGTGATTGTCTGCCTAGACATCATTCGATTTTTGGTAAATCTATCTGGAAGACGTGTAACTCTGTAACTCTGTCGAGGTTGCATCAAAAACACCCAGTAACCGCTGTGTTATCAAATACGCTCACACCCGCACTAGCGTCAACGCCGTGGACTGGGAGATTGTAAATTTATCGTTATATTTGAAAATACACAAATAATGGAGGACTTTAATTTCGCCTCCAGGCAAGCAGTTTCAGACCAGATGACACATATTACTATTGGGAGACAGTAATAAAATTTTAAAGTTTATGAAAGCATATGAGCAGAATGAATATCTAATGAAGATAAGTATGATTCTGGGATTTTGCTTTAAATACACTAAGAAAACGTTATTAGAAGGTATTATTTTTTCCGTACTGGAAATTTCACTTCTTCTCAACTCTCTTGGTTTCACAGCATAGAGGCAACTAAGCACATTTATCGTCTGAACATATTGAAGGTTATTTATTCGAGAGACAAAATATTTTGATACGTCATTTGATTTTAAATTGCACCTGTATATATTTATGTTCTTCAGTTTGTAGAACTATGATACTAATGGGAGATTTAATCCCTCTTAGCACTGCAGCGTAATCCCCAGCGTTCCTGTTGAATTTCGTTTTAACACGCTTAAAAGTTTCAGCATGTCGTTTCAAGCTCTTTTAAAATGATTAAAAAACAAGCTTCCAGTATAGCTACTATCGTTTTTAAAAGGTTCGGGGATATGGTCGGGCAGTACGGAAATCCAGTAACGGAAGCTACGGTGCTATAAAACTGTATAAGTTTTCTCTTCTCAGCTGGGCTACCGCAGTACAGGAATTACCGCAAGGCATTCGTCAGCGTGAGCATTTTCCCCCTGATTCGTCCAATGGGAGAAATCTAAACCTGATCTTCTGGAGTACAGGAGCTGCCGATTCTGTAGACAATCGACGGGCCTAGTTTTAGTACTTCTGTTGCCTACTCTGATTTCTTCTGTATTCTCTTTTTTCATTGGCTTTAGTGTTTATCCCCTGCAGCTGACCGGCTCCGCGTTTTCTTTCGTTTTCGACTTCGTTTTTAACACTGCTTTATTTCTCCATTCCAAATTGTCCTGTAGTATGGTTGTGATTAAGCCGGTCATTGTCATAGTTGACCAGATTTACTTTTGTCTGGCTCAGTTGCAGGTCTTTTTAGGATCTGCGATTTTTGCGGTTTATTAATAGAGGGTGTCTTTATATTCAACTTTGCCTATAGGTTGACGCCGCTTCGCACACCCTCCGTCAGCAGCTTTTCCACAGCATTTTGTCGGGGTTTTATTGTTTGTGTTTGACTCTCTGTTTTTGCGTTGTATCATCCTTGATTCTTTTTTTTTTACCTTTTTGGTCTCCAGTAATTTTCTTCTATATGGGGCATTCCATCGATTTCCCCACGTGTTTTTGCTTACCATTCTTTGGTTCCAGTAGGAGTCGCAAGATTTTAACAGCAGTGGCTAGAATTGGTCAACATTCATAGATGAGAAGAAAGCGTTCAATTATTCAATAATTCTATGACAATCCTTTAACGCATTTATAGTGTCCTTCCCTTTTAACACTAACATTAAGGTAGACTAAATTTTTACAATTAAAATTAGACTTTTCTATTATTCCGAGTCCCGTACTTGCTCTACAAAGTTTGATTTCATGTAAATGGATTAAAATCACCCTCAATTATTGTCCAGAGTTCAGCTAGTCTCTTGAAGCTTTGTTATAAGGGCTAATTCTTAATTTAGAAACATGCTTTTCGATAAGATTATGAATAAGAAGAAAAACAACAAACGAATTTTACTCATTAACTGTAGGGCAAATCAAAAAGAAGTTACGTCAATAGATTTTAATAAGCTCTTTCCCCATTTTGTCACAATTTCTATTTGAAAACTTACGTATACCGTCGCATTTATTTTACAAAATCGTATTACGAATCACAATTAATATGAGTTCATTATATTCAGGCGGAATGTAATAGCTAATAGTCCAGACGTTCACCCTTATAAGTGGGTCGATCTAAAGAAAATACCAAGTATTGGGTCAGTCATAGAATCCTAATATAATTTTTGTTTTACGCTTTTCTTGGTGTTAGCCTGAGTGTCACTGAAGCTACCAACACTAACGTCAGAGAAACTAGCCGTAGTTTTGACATCGGGCCATCAAATTAAAAAAGGCCGATCCCGTTCATTTTAAATAATTGGTCACATAGCTTCATCAACTTCTTGATATAACCAATCTTCAGTGCAAACACACGGGAACTGCGCTTTTTTATTAGAAAGTCTGAAAGCACCACTTTTGACCACCTCAGTCTAGGAAGTTTAGTCTCTGTAAATTCCTATTGGCCGGTCAGCATCACATAATAAATATAGGAAGTGACAAACTTTATGGATATTTTCTTTATGGATACCGCCAAGGAATCGCCCTGCGTTTATAAAATAAGGGCATGTGAATCTTGCAAAATTCAAATTACGATAAATAACAATAGTGAGTAGTCTTATTTAATAAAATACATACATCTGCTCCTCCTCTCCCCGCTGTCTTCACATAAAGCAAGATACGAATCATTGCAGGTCAATTCTCTATCAGCTATATTTTTCACTAGCCATTTTCATTTATTAATATCATCTATAGAGGTATAAGTGTTTACGAATTACAGGAGCTTTTCTTAACCATTGAGTATACATTAAGATATATAACTTCAACAAGTGGCCCAAGGTGGATGGTGAACTAATAGAAAAAATATGTTGAGTATACTGCGGCAGGTGAGGCAAGTTCAGAGGAAGCGGCGGGATTTGGAGAAGGAAGGTAAAAAT
>MNPL01000246.1:24780-50077 GCA_002081605.1 Tropilaelaps mercedesae
TGAATTTGACGAGGCAGTAGTTTTTACTGAGGTGACAAGCAACACATGGGCTAGATCGCATTACTGTATTGCTGTTGTTTTGTTTGCATTAGTTGAAACCTTTGGAAGTATTTCTTGCTTAAAATTACGCAAATGTTTGCGGTCTCTCGAACAATCGGCTGGGCTATCAAACATGTAAAATGCATATTATCGATATGCTATTATTTTGAATGTAACTAAAATCCTAGAAATTAATACTGGTCATATCCGACGCTGTTTGTAATTTGTCGCTCAGTAGCTCGTAAAGCTTGTTATTTGAATTCACACTTCCTCGATAGAACGCGCTTTTTGTGCGCTTTGCTTTACAATGTCATTTGTAGAAATAGGAGGCTATAATAGACAATAGTTAAAAAGAATGTATATTTTGTTGTTAGTACCGAAATGCAGTCACTAATATATCAGCAAATTTAACCCGACATGCCGTGGTGTCTGATACCGCTTGACATCAACTCAGTGACTTGCAATTATAAACATACATAAAAAAGGTCTTTTATGTTCGAGTTAAAATGGAAGGTATTAAATTTTTTTAGGCACTGTGTTTAACAGAAAGGTCATTAGTATTTTACGGCATGGTTTCTAAAATTAAAAACTACATTGAAGGCGCCAATTCATGGCAACATCTTTGCAAATTTTTGATTTGACGATATGTTTGTATCTAGTCGCTTCTTCATATTATTGTTATTAAGTTTCATATATTCTACAATTTAAATCATATGGAAACCACTACGAGGGTAATATTCTACTGTTGGTATTTAATTTTGTATCTTAATTAATTATCCTTCAACTTAATGCAACGAATCTCTGGCCCTCGCCAAATACAAAAATTCCAGAAAAAATGTTTTGCTCGACAGATCTTGAATCACGTTAATGTGTTCGGTACTGTTTCGAAGCGTTATCCTCGGAGCTGCCATTTTGTTTGAGATATCCTTCTGACTAACTGGCCGTGGTACCATCTTAAATAAAAAATTACGAACGATGCTGGTTGAAACATTTACATAATTCTTGACAACCCAACAGACATTTTGAAACATTCGCTGTATAACTTTCTTAGCTTCGAAGTTTTAGATATTTATAAGAGCTTACATGCTTGCAGGGCACCACTTCATTGTATGACATGTGTTTGCGCGTAAAAATCAAGATTTAGTTAAAGATTCGGTTAACCTTTGGTGCGAATACCTTTTGGGACTAAAAAAAATCGTTTTTTGCTGTTTATGAAACTGCAAATGATATTCAGATATTTTATGCTGAAAAAGTTCATAGTTGTCCTCCCGAGAGCTTCTAAAAACGTATAAACTGGTCGGGACACATGTTTTCCGCCATTTTTTTTACGAAGCATGCAGTAGTTTCCAGTAAATATACATAATAAAATCAGTTTTCAGGGAGTGTATTTTTTTATATGACCGTAGCTTCTTTAGTACGGAAATGATTATCATTATTATCATGAGCTTGTCATAAATATAAGGGTCACCACTTTTTGCGTGGAGCCGGTTTATAGTTTGCTGCGCGTGCCAACACGCTGTTTTCTGACATTTAGCAATTGTCTTAGGACATCGAACGTAACTCTCTGGCTCTGTATACACTAACATTACAAGTTCATCAAATAATTCAACAGGTTCAGTAAACTATTGAAACTGGGTAAGTTGTGTCTGATTTATCAGAACATTTATTTCGGTGAGTCAGAGTGCATAGCTTGTGCATATAAATAAAAAATTACACAAAATTAGTTTCTAAAGTTCCAAAAGGCCATTAGCTTCAGAAAAACACTATATAGAGCTCTCAAACATGTGGGCCACTACCCGGTCATATTTTTGTTGCATATTTTAAATCTACCGGGCTGATCTCTCTCTTTGTCGAAGGGGCCCGTACCAGTCCGTGCTTATTTGTAAACAACACCAATTGAATTCATTCATGCACCTTGAAAATTTTGCGTTTTCGCTACTGGCCAGCTCTACAATAAAATATTTGCATTTTTGGGTGACCCGACTGGCATACCACTTGAAAACCATAATAGAGATTGAATACCAACTACATCTCAATGCCGTTTGCGAAGTGGTACATGAGGACCCGACTTGCCAAATTGCCGGAATTGACGCAAATTATGACTTGTTGACGCCGGCTTTGTCTACTGGACGACAGACTGCTATGCCTTTGGAGTAGTATGTTAGGTTATTAATTACTGCATAACATTTGTAAGTACTCTCAGTAAGTTACTTTGCTTAGACAGCGAATCGTACAAAAAGCACCGGTGCGGCAGTAGTTGAGGCAGAATCAATTGATAGGGCATATCCCGAATATAATTCGTCAGGCCTCATAGCTCGCCGAAACTGTATAAGTTAAACCTTAGTTATTATACCGTTTATAAAAAAGACGACAATTAATCCGCACCTTACAGCATTTTTAAGATGAGTAAATTGGAGTAATATTGAGTCTGCAAGTAAAGAACCCATCGGGTTGTTTTTTTAATAATCAATGAGTGAAGACGCTCAAAACGCGTTGAGATAAGAAATGGAAGATATAATGGCATATGAATTGTATTTTCTTATTATTAAGTAGTAAGTGGCTTCTACAAGCTTGCACGAAAAGCTCAATAGAAGTTCTTCCAGCTGGCAATCATGTTTGATATATTAAACATGATTATTAATGCGGATTATATTTCTTCAGAGTATATATTTCGTAAAACATTTTTACTGTTTCTTTAATGTTAACATATTATGGTAATTTATACAATTTTTTTGAGGTTTTGACAATAGTTTTTTTGTCAATTTAAAAACCTAATTAGGAAAAACAAGAAGATAGTGTACTGCACCCTAAAGCCTTAGCTGTAATAAATGATAAGTTCGCGATAAACACGGTTATATTTATAATTCATTCATTTATTCCCATAACATGACTACTTTTGTGCTTCTTATAATACAAGATTCTGAACATTCGAGCGAGGTGTTTGCTTTCGATTCGGAAGGAGTGGAAATTTGCGTAACACCAAGAAGTACGAAGAAGAGCCGTGAAAAGCGAAATACCAGAGGGGAAACACCTCTGCACGCTGCATGCATACAAGGCGACTATAAACAGGTACTTACTATATCGAGGAATAAAATGCAAATACCATAAGTTGAGTCGTCCATTTCCGCCTTTCAATATCAGGTGGTTTCGCTTGGGACTCAAAAAAATGAAGATCAATTACATCATCCATGGCAATGCAATATAAACCACACCTTACTCACTAGTAGAATTATTTTTCCTAACCTCTAGCTTCATTATACACTTTATTTCCATATTTTGCGTATTGGCTTTGGTATAAGTAGGACTATCTTGAACATGCTACGGGTAGGTAACGTAGGCGTATGGTGACGTAACTGCAGGATGCACTGACAACAATAACTCAAAAATCTCAAGAAATTGTAGTTCGTTAACTGAAATATTTGAATTGTATGTTAGGTACCTGTTCCACATCACTTCTAGCACCTTATGTGAACAGATACAAAATGTATGGTGCAAGTGGCAAGCTTCAGTTTCAGAACGAATTCCCCAACCACTTAGTGGCTGAGTTACTCGTCATTAGTCAAATGAGCCGTACGCCTCAAAAATCAGAAGCACACTATTGCCAGTAACTGCTGTAATAAAGAGTGGCAGTTCATTTGACCAATAACTTAGAAACCTTGTCTACTTTATCGTCTATGTGACAGTTCAAATCTGCCTACTCCTAACAAGATATAGTGGTGATGAGCTTATTCCCTAATTTGCTGAACGTTTTTCTTTTTTCATGATTGCTTGATCCCTAATCTACTGTGCGTTAAAAGTGCTGATAGGTCCGCCATTTTATATGTAATTACAACATTTGGGTCATTAAGCATAAAGGCAACAGGATTGTAGGTTCCATAAAAAGTGGTGCATAATTTTACCTACGTGTCATAAGACCATTTTTCTCATAAGACGTACAATTTTTCTATATGATGTCTGGTCGACAAGTTGTTTTGAATTTGCACACTGTTCGGGCCCAACGAGAAGGTAGTTTTCTGGAATTTGGGCGATATTGAATAGTCTGATCCTGAGACATTGGCAGGTGTAAATCACGTCCCATAAGAGTTTGTAGAACAGTGCACCGAAACAAACCTAGAATTGCCATATGAACCCCGTGAGAAAAAAAATTTCAAGGTTGGAAGCATCTCGGAGCTTTCCACAGCAAAATCACAAAGCAACATGGGTTTTATATTCATCGCGGCCGTTCCTTGAAAGGTAACTAGGATTTAATCGCATTCTGAGCTTCCACACGTCTTTGGCATTTTTACTTGCTACAGCCTATCAACCCTACAAACAAATTGAGAAGTTTGGCCCGCTTGGTAATAGAGTAATTGTTAAGAACCTTATCGTTTTTCAGGTTAAACGTCTCATTGAAGATGGGTGCTCCGTGAATACTTCGGACTATGCAGGCTGGACGCCTTTGCACGAAGCATGCAACAGGGGATGGTATAAGGTCGCTCGACTGCTGATTGCCTCGGGGGCAGAAGTGAACGCTCGCAACCATCAGATTAATAAGTTTACACCTTTGCATGACGCTGCAGTCAACTCGCACGTTCAGGTATGTAATATATATGTAATATTTTATTGAAACTCCATGTTTGTTTTCCATTACAAACCTATTGTAATGAAAAACAATTAATAACACAAAAACTATTGAATGTGGTAACAGCGGCAGCTCTAAGCCTAGTATACTTGAAAACACTCATCATGACAAACTAACTTTGTAGCAGCTTATGAAACGATACGAAACTTCCGCCGAGAATCGCCACTCGCATGGTCAATCAGGAACAAACGACACCACCGCGCATGCACACCGCACGCAAGCTGAGACAAAATTAGTCGCACGAAAGTTTATACCGCAAAAACTTTTTTTTTTTACGATTGTCCTATAAATGAACTTGATGTCGAGTAGCGGGTGTTAGAGTTGCGGTTCGCACGGTAATGAACTGCACAAGCACCACTCGAATAGCGTACGCAGGTTTCAGACGCTCAGCTGAGAGGCAGGTCTGATGCGTCCGAGCTCGCTCTACGATCGGCCCAGTAAATGCAGTAAATTATGATAAGTGCACTGGCAATCAGTCTCCAGCACAGCAAGGAGGATGACACCCGCCCAATGGCCTAAGGGATGCGAGGGAACCTCTATTTTTAGTTTCTCTACACTCTTGTTCCAACTCCCGTTTTTAAAATAATGGTGTTTTTAAAAATAAACGGCATCCAAAGATCTTCGACGGAAGCATATAACGTTGTAGCGTAGATACTGATTCTTGTTAAAATACGTAAGCCTTCTGCGGGGAGCATTGATTTTGCCGTTTTGGCAAAAGACACTGAGCGAGGAATTTTATGGGGTAGCCGAACCAGCGATGGTTCTCGTTCTGTTCTAACCGTTGCCCCTTGTCTCTTCAATAGTTCAGGATGTTAGGGCCGCCACCTTAGTGGCCTTGGGTCTGTCTAGTGCTCGAAATTCCGCCTCTGGCCTCTGCTAGATTACTTCGTCCTCCTTATTTTCACTCCATCGGAGCAAAACCCGAAACAGGGCTACTTTCTTACTCGGCGTGTGTGAGTACCTGATCAGACCAACCCGCCTTAACGAGCGCCGCCAATGTCACTAGATTCCCCTCTCCTCCCAGAACGATGAGGAACTCGATGTCCTTTGCCAACTGGTTTTATCTTAGCTTCTTCTCCTCCTCAGAAGATATTGAGCTGGTAGGGCAGACAAGAGAGCTGCAATTGATCTTCTGAGAGTTTCTCAAAGTGGCTGGTACGACGCCCATCGTCTTAGCCAGGTCAACGGAGACGGCCAGCCTCCCATTTCCACTAGGGGTTTCTGGCTTACACACACAGGAGGAGAAAAACACTGCATCGATATCTTATCGATGGACCTATTCCGCTGAAGTGAAAGAAAGGGAAGGGTGAATGTAAGTCCGCGCTACTTCTATGTCCGCATAACACTAGCAATATCACTCTTGCACATCCTGCTACGTGCACTACCCCGTTACCACACCATTTCGATTTCCGCATAGCCCTATTTCTCGCAGAACCCTTTTGTGTATTTCTATTTTGCGTATTCTTTGCCGCTTTTGTTGTCTTTGTCGGATCTATTCAATTTGCGTCCCCAATTATCAAAGGGGGCACTATTTACTTACAAGCAACAGTCGCGTCAGTGCACAGGACAGTCATTTAGTCCACCGTACGTCACTTACACGTAGCTTTAAAGGACTACAGTTCGGTTCCACTAACGTTGCCTCACATGGCAGCTTCAGTCACCAACTTGATAAAGTAACTGCAAATAAATGCTTGTTTTCGCATTGGTTCGTGGAGATTAACAGGCGTACTTCTATTAATTGTAATAATTAATCTAAGTATGTATTAATTGAAAGATTTCCTCGGCTTTTCCATTTTTCCTGTAAACATAAAATAAAAAAATCTCCGTGTCAGTAGCACCTGATTGTCTCAATTCTATCTTTTTCCAGTTAACCGAATTAAGTTTTTTTTTAGTTTAGTTAACATATACTGTCTATACTTTTTTGACCACAATTCTTTAATTCACTAAAGATACTCTTCTATAACTTATTAGGCTTGATCAGAACATATTGTTAAACGAGTCTAGTATAGAATAGAACAATGAAGATATATATATAAGTTGATAGAGTGCTACAACAACTTCTTTGGTTAAGATTCATTTCTAATTCTGCATTCACATGCATTCACAGAGTTGTCGCATACAGTGAGTGTAAAAAGGAAAGCTAAATAAAGGACTTTTAACCAATATATCGTGAAGCATAGTATAGTATTCCTGCAAATTACCACGTAGCCACAGTATGCGAAGATAGACTAAAACGAGTAGTAAATAGTCACCTACTACAAAATCGATTTTTTTCTCGGAGTTGTTCCAGAAAATTGGCAGCGTTTTCATCTGCTAATTATATAATGTGTTTGGTGTTCATACCAGATCGTGAAACTGCTTCTCCGATACGGCGCGAACCCGGAAGCTCAAACAAACGATAGAAAAAAAGCACTCGACCTTGCGTCTCATCCACTTGTGATTAAAGCTATTCTTAATGTCACCGCTTCTAACGTTACTGGTGAGCAAAACATCGCCGAGATTGCAGCGGAAGGACAGGATGTTACACAACATAACACTTCTTTTCTGACGACACTGGTATCACCGTCCCTGTCTTTACAGGAAACTCCTCGCGTGCCAATTGGTAGGTTGGTTCATTTTTACCTATGAATAGCTAAAACTCAATTCTTTAGGTCAATTCTGTGTGCATGTGTCACGGCAATCTTCTCCAATTTTGGCGAAATTCCCTTTCTTTGATTTAAGCGGTTTAACGTATTTTTATAAAAAGGGTGTCTGTCCTTTAGTGTGTTTGTCCTTTAAAAAACAATGTTCGAAAATATAGTTTATCATTTTATAGACTCGTCGGCAGTTTTAGTTTCAATCGTTAATTGCAATGATTGAAAAGAGTTTATGAGTGATGCCAGCTGTCTTACCTTTTTCAATTTGATTCAGACGTTCATGTTTTATCAAAGTTTTCTAGGGTTAAATTTTTTCTCTGGGCTCCCGAAGTCTCGTCGAGCCCAGAGGACCGTATGTGGCGCTTGTTGAAACTTGTCAGTTTTCAACTGGATATTACAATCGGTAACTTATACAGTAACTACAGTATAAGGATTATCATCAACTTATACAATCAAATTGTCTTTAAGGGAGTTCCTTCAGGATCTCATGAGAGAAAGGAGATTAGATTAAGCTGGACGTTTTTAGTTTAGAGTTTTAACTAAAGAAAACGCATTCCTAACTGTCATCTTATGAAGGAAACCGCGTAAATATTATAGAATGTTCATTCGAAATCGACCCAGGAAGAGCTTCGGGCCTTTTGTTTTTCACTACTGATTACCTCTATATATCCTTTGGTTTTTATTCATTACAACATTACGCTGATCAACTGCCAAATCTTGACATTTTCCTCTTTTTTGATATTTAATGTTCATTAGTCAACCATGGTTGTCTTCGCGTTTGTTCAACATTTTTCCGCAGGGTGTCGAGTGCACACCTAAACTGGGTATATCTAAGTAAAGTATCAGTTCTCGAACTGAAGCGGCATGCAGTCACGTTTATTCGAATAATTTTTAATTGAAGGGTGGTATTAATAAACTTGACCATAGATCACACTGTAGTGCAAAACTATTTTTAGCGATTTATGTTTAGGGTATCAACTTTGTTGTTCATTATATTCACAAATAATAGGCAGGTTATTTGTAATTGCAACGGATTTATCAACTTATATACATTCTCAGGTGGAGCTTGCCGACGTACTTTGTTTAGAACGTCTGAACGGAAAATATTAGGAACTGAAGTCTGTTACGGATTTAAAAGCAGCATGGCCTCTTCAGAACAACTTCAGCAAACTGACGGGAACACCAGTAATAGTAGTCGTTTAATCGGATTAACCCAACAACCACAGGGCCAAGCAAGCCAGCAAGGAAATTTAGCTTCTACGAATGGAGCTGTATCGAGTACCACGTGTAATGGGGTTGGTGCTAAAGATGAACCGAGTGGGATCCAAGCAGCTCATGGTACAAGTCCCAATAACAGGTGAGAAATATTTTGAGTAATACTGCAAAGGCATGAAAGTACGATCAACGGAGACACTGGTCATTAGCAGTTGAATTCTCTGCTTATCTATGGAAATCATATATTGATTAATAGTCAGCCTTGAAAAAAACTGGCAATTACAAATTACACTTTTCTGTCTGGCTTCCTAAGCTACTCTTACACTCAGGACTAACTTTTACATAAATTTCTAATAAAGTCTTGTTGTACCTAGATTTGTTCGTTCCGCATGTCTTCCTAATTGTGCTGTGATGCTTCCTTCATTCACTCCTAGCATGCTGGCTCAAGCATTTTCGTTGTTACTACCTACATCGTTGCTTTTGTTGTTGCTCTCCGCTTGATGTCCGTCTCGGGTGTTGACGTTGCTTCTAAGCTTTTCATGCAACACATGGTCATTACGCATAATGCGTAACGGGCTAGTTAACTATGTGAGGACTTTCCGTCGCTTAGATGCGACCATAATGACGTAAAAATATAAATATAGAAATAATTATAATAGACGCGAATTCTTTGCTTTAATTTGCGAATGCCTCAACTCTTCAGAAAAGCAAAGAAGAGCTCAACTATAAATAATTTTATGATTTATTAGGAGCTTAAGTTACTTTTGGATTACCTTGTATTATATGAAACGATCCGTGTTGATTAGAGAGGACGGAACGCCAATTGCCATTTTTTCGTCAGGGTTGCTGTACGGTGCCCATATCCAGGCACGTCCAATGCAAACAAAGTTTGTACTCAGCGCACTGAAATTCTACAGTCGCAACTGCCAGCTGACACAGTCGATGTGTTGAAACGTGCTCATGAATAGCTTACGAATTTCCCGTAGCATTTTTAGCAAAAGGAGGAGTGCGGGAAATACTGTCAGCAACTTCTACATAAATCGGTAGTTAGCAATCGAATCACTTGGCGTGGGTTTCATTATGGCATTTCGCTTGACTGTTTTGTTTGGTGTTATTTGTACTGTGCATTGGCTCCATGTAGTTGTGACGACCTTGCTTAACAGCTTCAGCTAATTGTTCTGCAAAAGCAAACATAAAAATGTGTTTCAAATGTTTGCTCCCACACTATTCGGAAATGTTTCTTCCAAATTTCAGATAATGTACTAATTACCTATTACTTACAAAGCAATACGACATATATTATTTCGACCAAATTGCTGCGTTTCAGCCATTTTTGCACAGGTAGTCTCAGCTTCGCCGATGAACGACTATACTAAGACAGCTATTGTTGGGTTTGGTGATATGAAATCAGCTCTACGATATGTGTAATTCCTCTGCAATAGCGTCCTTATTGATAATACACGTAGCTATGGGATGCATGAAGGGTACCCCTTGGCATCTAAGCGGTTTTTTAGTGATTGTGCATGGCAGACAGACTCGAACTAACCGTAAAAAGGTTCTAAGTTACTATCTGCATACAGTAAATGACTTCTTCGAAAATTATTTATGGGCAAAAACGTGACGTAGATTAAAAATAAATTCTGCAACTGAAGCCCAGGCGACACTGAGGATCTGTATGGATCATCATCATACTCCTAGGTTTTTTCATTACCGGGCGGTAGGTGCACGATTGCTGTTAGATGGCTTGAAGCTTCCGTGAAATGTAGGCTGGTCAGCCCTAAAAATAAGCATGCAAAAGCAATTCCGGACAATTTGGACGTCAGGAGTCCCCAAATATTTTTACGTCGACTTCTCCATATGTAGGCTGAGAGAGCTCTGGTAACTAAAATAAAACGTTGTTACTTGACAGTGAACAAGGACCGGAATTTTGTTTTTTGTATACTCGTGATTATAGTAAAAATAATTTTATATGCACGAGATGCGTTTTCCTTTTGCTTTAGAAGTGACAAAAGCTTTGTTATTTCTAATGAAACAGATGGTGAACCAGGCTATTCTATTTTCTACGGTCCCTAGTCGCAGGTGGCGTTTATTTCGCTAAGGAAATTTATTGCCACAATTTGTTCACACGTTCCGATTCGAAAGGAAAAGCTTAAAATATACAGTTGGAATACAATGAAATGTGTGTTATATTGAATTTACATTAGCAGTCGGTCAACTGGGTCACGTTCGACAAAGGAGGATCCACAAATGTTTGCTGCTTATACCGGAGGATCTTCCGGTGCTTCTTCGGGAACATCATCGGGGACAAGTGGAGCTTCTGTATCTGCAAGCGACTCTCAAGGAACTGACGGCAGCTCTGCGAGCATCAAGGGCGACGAGGTCAACTTAGAAACAACGTTGTCCATCTCTACGGGATCAGCAACGACTGACGATATTTCTTTATCATCTGCATCAACTACGCCTTGTCGTGGGAACGTTGTTGACACTAACTGCCAACAACAGCAGGACAATACTAGTAATAACAGTTCCAGCAGAAGCAGCAGCTTTCAGGGACAGATGGGTTTGACCGCAAACGGCTTAGACTCAGCAGATGGAGCCTCTTCTGGAAGTAAGTCGGTAATTAGCGGAGCTATTAAGGATGCTACCATAGTATCCGCAGGAGTTAGCGGAGCAGATGGTACTACCTCGACGGTACCGACTCAGGTAACCGATATGCATGCAAGCAATGAAACACTTAGAAATGGGTATTACATCTTTTCAAACCAAAGTTTTCAACGTTGAGTGGCGGGTCTAAGTTTAAAAACAGAACTATTTTAGTCGTTTAGAATATTTGCATGGAACCTCACTTAACTTCATTTTCTTCATCGAATTTTTCTTATAAGGACTATATAGACCGTTTAACCATATAATTGCAGCTGGTCCCCACCAAATGATAAATGAACACTTTGTACGTGTATTCCGTTGCGTTGCACTATATCAATAAATCAGGCGAGCGTTTAATATGGAGCAAAATGTGACCGCGTTCTTGACTCACAAATGACAATTGACGATCTAGGTTTTGCTTTAAAAGTCTTTAAAGGCACTAGGGGGTACACTGAGGGCATATTGTAGCCCTTGACTTCATAAAAATCTACATCTGATATTACTGCGAATGGTTCTTCATCTTTTAAGAAATACTGCGTAATTATCTGCAATTCTAATTCGATATTTGACCGGAATTATTCCAAGAAACTTGAGTTCAGATGAGGAGGACCGACTTGTTGCTCTTCATAGCAGTTGATTTTCGGTTTCAGTATGCAGAGATCTACGAAGCATGTGCTGAGTTACTTTCCGATAGTTCTACTTGGCAAGCGCACCAGACCAAGCTCTCCACTTTAGGAAAAAACCTAATAGCTTATCTTTGCTACTAACTAGATCAACTGCACTTAATTTTCAATATTTATATATTAATACTACAAAGTTGGCAAATATTTCATGAAGTCAGAATCGATGAGAGATTTAGAACTTCGCTTCTGGAAGAATATGTCAATAGGAGGCGATCGCGGGGCAGTTCTCTTTTCTGAGAGTTACATGGCGTTTTATCACCCTTACGCACGAGAGTTTCAAGTCATCCTTTCTTTTAAAACGCAACCGTAAAACCTGAATTGGTTGTGCGCATCAGATATGGTTTGTTCTCGAAAATTTATGTAACGCAGCAAGGTCTTTCCCGACTTTTGTTGTCATTGTTGTTGACGTTGTCATTACAAATTGATTTTTAGATACCGTATATGACATTAGATATCAACAAGTTTGCATTTGGAACGTACTGCTTAATAAATCTATAACAATCATATGGCAAAAGTTGTGTGCATCTACTTTACAAATGTTGTATCGTGTTCGACTTTGTATGAATTATCGCTGGCAGCTTTTCCGATAGTGAACTCATATGTTTTGTAACTTACGCGGCTCTCACCTTTCAGTGTGGATAAAGTATTAACTATTTAACTGCATCAAACTGAAATATCGCTCACTGCTATGACGATGTAACGCCAGACCCAGTAGTATAGTGTTAGTATAATTCTAGTGAACATTTTTCCATATTTTCAATGTTTTTATTGCTTTTAAAATGCTTTATTTAGGAAGTTTTATCTCTATGTTGCAGGCTTCGAGCTTAGGTTCTTCCTGTAGTCAAAAGAATAATAGTTCTACTATAGAACCACTACAACACTCAGAAGATGCTGCAGAACCTATGGAAATTAGTGATCAAGCCCCCTCGAAGGCCCAGTTCCATGGGGCTGGAAAAAAACGTAGGAAAAGCGTCGATAAGGATAGCTCTCCTACGGCTTCATCTTCAGCAGCAGCGCTTTCTGGGAGCGACCAAACATCCACTAACAGATCTGATAGGTAAGGTGAACCTTGCTGGAAACAAGAATCCTTATATAATAGACTGGCCAAAAAACACAATTTTCTTTAGCTAATTAGCCATTCAATTTTTTATGTGTTCTGAAACCATTCCTTAGGTTATTTATTGTCACTAAGTGAATGTTTATTTTTATTTTCAGGTCGGATCGAGCCAAGGCGGAACTTCTGAAGGCGGCTGCGCGGTCTCCAAGGCCAAAAAAACAAAAAGGACGCAAAGACACAGACAGTAAGGGCGGCTGTGACAAGAGCGAGAAAGATGATACCGTTATTGGAAAGGGTTTAGATATAATGCTTACTATAGGAGGAAAAAGCGACAAGGGAAATACCGATCCGAAAACTGCGAGCAGCGATAAGGGCAGTGGTGATCACAAAAGTACAAGTGATAAATCCGGAACAGTTTCCGAAAAGAGTGATAAACCTAATACTAGTGGCGGTAGCGGCGGCGGATGCTGCAGTGGTGCGACCAACAGTGAATCAAGTGGAGGAGCAGCAGGCATGGGAAACGGAGCGGGTGGGAAGGGGGCAGAACGAGGAGACAACAACAATGGTAACAGCAACAACAGCAGCACCATCAATAAATGTAACAACAACAACAATGGCAGCAGCGGAAGTGACCACGAAGGAGGAGACAAAGAGAGTGTTGCATTAGGCGATGGACTCAAGGTGCGTGCCTGTACAATGGTATCTCTATGTGTGTATGTTGTGGATGTAAGTGTTATTTTTCATAGACAATACGCGCCCTTATACGCCTATCCATTTAACGCTTTGTTTATGCTCTTCTTCTCTATTTTATTTCTACCCTTTTGCTATGTATTCTAAAATACAATTTTATTATGCGTGTGCTTCAAAAAATCAAGTTTTTTTCATTATTACATCAATCTAAAAACAACATAATTTTGTAGACCAATTTTTAGTTTTGTCATGAACCCTTTGATAGTAACGGTCGTGAATGGCAGAGAATGAAGTAACTTAACTTTGCTACAATAATGTGTCGGTTCTGAGATTTTACGAGAATCCTCCATATAAATTTGATTGGAAATTTCATTGTAAGAGAACAAATTAAGTTGTGACACTTTTAGCGTTCGTAATAATTTTTCAGGTACCACCGTTAAAAATTGTGCTGCCGCCTATGTCGTCTGCTGCAGGCGTCGAAAAGGAAAGTAATTTAAACGATGCCTTGACAGCAGTTCCGAGTTCTGCGAAAAACAAACAGTTACCCTATATTGTTAACAGCCCGCTTGCAGGTACGGTATATTATCTGACTCATAATGTTCATTTTAGTTAAATGTTTGCGTGTTTGTACGGAACATACACCTATCTTTTTTTTTAAATGGACACATGTCAACGTAGAGTTCTATTTAAAATGCTTGACCGTTGCAATTAAATACACGCAATTAAATACACGCCCATGCAAGCAAATATAACAATATGAAAATTCCAAAGCACACACATGCAATGAATATTGGCTGTATAGACGTCATAAGATAACGATTTTAAGAATCAAAGATAAGGTATCTATGTATGATTAACATCGACAAAGTACCTTTCAATCGACGAAAATATTCTGGGACTCTCAGTTGTCTGTATAAAGATAAGGATATACCAATAAAATACGTTTGCTCTTACACGCATTCTCTCCCTTGAAAGTCTGATTTATCATAAAGTTCGTAACTGAATTTTCAAACTGACATATAAGATTATTTTAAATTGGTCGCCAATAGCAGATATTTCCAATGAGTAAAATGTTATTTAGTAGCATATTATTATACATAATCTTGTATATATAAACTGTGTAACGGCTGTTTATGTTAACAGCTGTGAGAAATTTGACACCTAATATTGAGACTCAAATGCAGCTTCTATTCTCCATTAGGTTATTGTTTGGCGTTTACGTTGTTGCATTTTTGCTTTTACTTCCATTTTACATAAATGGTGCAGGTAATTCCCCACAGCCAGCGAGTCCAGCGGCGAGTTCACCTCTCGAAACAAAAGAGTGGCGTGAGGAAAGCAAGCGAGTGACTCGAAGCAGTCAGAGAGCCCAAATTCACGACAGTAACAATAATGACGACGTATGTATGGATGCACCAGAAAACACAAAATAAATTTGGAGAAGTTTTGTTAAAAATAAGAGGTGTCCAGCTAGTAGCCAAGTACGAGCATGCATAAGTGTAAAGCTTTTCTCTAAAGCGGCTATTAGTCAATGTAATCGATGGAGAGCATTCTTTATAATCAATTGATTTACGATTCGATCAATGGCTTCCAAAATTATCCGTTTTCATGTGTTAAATAGAGCATTACAGGGCCACTCTGGTACTTTGTCATAAAAGAGTGGTATTTAATGATATGCTTATATGCATTTTGAAAGATATCACCATGCATATCTGGCTTACTACACACTACCTATTGCTTTTGCATAGCATTCGAAATTTATATAATACACAATTTTAGCGGCTAAACGCATATAAAAGCAGCACGTTCTATCTGCGAGGCTGTTCCCGCTCGGCAAAGTTAGGCGTATTAAGGACACCAAACATCGTCTGACGGCAATGAGATTATTGGCTCTCTAAAACAAGGGGTCTTTAGAATCGTTATACAAAATTACTAAGCTTTAGTTGACAACTATAATGAATTGCCTGTAATAGTTGATTCCATCAACGATCCAAAGCACGGGCACTAAAAAGTCTGGGAAAACGGTAGTTCTGGTGATGATTTAGTTAAGTACATCTTTCATCTTCGGCGACATAGATATTAGTTTATATTCCGTCTTGTAACTTCAAACATTTTTTTTCCACAAGTTAAATGCTGTCGCTGTAGGGTACTAGTTTCCTGTAGCATGTATTCACTCCGGAGGTAAACTATTATACTATTATTAAACTATTATTAAGTTCGTGTAGGTTGCAGTCATCACTTCAGTGCAGCTTTTGTAGTTCGTTGTTTTTGAGGCACTTGGGGAGTGCACTATGTACGTGCACAACTGGTATCCTGCAACGACTAATATGAGCCTTATTGCTCCTTCTTCTCAAAGTCCATCTTCAGAGCTATTGTTAGTATTATTTAAAAATTATGGAAATGATGTCATTGTGATCTTACATTTTTTTCTACACCTGGACACAAGCGTGAGAAAGTCAAGCACGTTGTCAATGTCCAAAACCTAGATACATAATGAGGAGGCGCGTTGGGGCTCTGTTACGCCCTTCCCTTTACATGGCTTCCCGTTTCGATCACTCACCATGAATGTTTGATCACGAATCGCTCGTACTTTGAGGGTTATAAGGGTATTAGAAAACAAAACTGCTTCATTGACTCTCTCCATTTACACGCTTTGCTTCACCGCCTCACACAGAGGATTGTGTTATCCAGGTAGTTGGGTTTCTCAGAGTCGCACGATATGCAGGTATCATTGTTGGCTTTGTTCACCTATAACATTTAACTTTGGAACAAACCGTAGACGTGGATAGGTCATTATACCGACGGTCGTATCATACGAAAAGTCTGCAACAATTTCTCCTGAAATTGAGATGGTGGTTCCCTGGGCCATGATGAGTTCTAAATGCCCAATCAGGCATTCGCCGGTTTGTCCATTTCGCGGACATTATGTTTGGACTAAGACCAGGAGAGCTTTGATCGAAATGCGCGTTATGGGCAGCTTGCCTTGATGGTTGGCATACTTGGAGTTATCTTAGTGCCGCTCTATTTTTCGCTGTCCACAGTGACATATCTAAATAAGTGGTTCGCATAGGATCGTTCATTCCGCCACAGAGGCTAAGAGCCTCCGATCTTTCTCCTACTCTCCGCTAACTCTACGCGCCACGTTTGCTACGTTCAAGGCAGATTTTTGGACTTTCCTTACCACATACAGCTAACATAGGCCAGTTTTATATTAAAAATAACTTTGGTGTATTTTGCCTCATTCTTAATTTCTATCTAGTTTATAACGCTATGTAAGTAGTGCTAGCGCAACAAAATGCTCCTTAAACTTAACACCAATTAATACAATATATGGTAGCAGTTATTGCTGCATTTGCAAAAGAGGCGTGAGGATTATTTATGAAAACCTTATATTAAAAATGATATGTCATGACGAAAAGCGATTTAACGGACATGCTCCCAACGGGGGCAATTTGACTACATTGATAAGCCGGGCCGCTGATGTCAAAGCACCAACCAGCCAGAAAACGCTTTGTATGACTCAATTCAATCACGTCAACTGGCAAAAAATCGGCACATCGCCTCTGTAAACGAAAATCATACATTGATAAATATAGTCAAGTTATCCACGATCATAGTCGGTAAAGCGAAGAGGTTTAAAAATTGGCTGAAACTTATTTAGTACGCGTTACATGCGCCCACCAGAAAAAGACAAGTGAGGAAGGAAAAAGCATGGTGTGATTGTAATTGTGGATAGTTGTGGTCTTTTAAAGTAACAAAGCCGTCTCGGAATTGTTCATTGACATTCCGTTATCCAAGTATCATAGCTGGAGCAAAACATGAAGATGCTCGATTGTAGTGCGTGCGATGAAGTAAACAAGGCATAGTTCAGTAATTTTCTCTGCTGGACGGTCTTCTCAGAGCTAGAACTATTAGTTTACTCATGATAGGGTAGGGTGGCCATAATTTGATTAATAAGTGAGAACCGAGCAAAGGCATGTGCTTCATTTTTTTGTTTTAATAGTTTTGTACTGTCAATCGTTCAACTAAATAATGGGTTTTAATAAAAATGCAGCTACAATATCGATAGTTGCGGAAACAGCATTTGATGACAGATATTTAAAACGGTCTTGAACGTTTCACTGAAAAGACTATAAAAGTTATAATTTTTTGTCGTAAAGTTCCCAGTGCGTACGCCTCATTTAGCATAGCATAGTGATTCGAGTCATAAGTGCTCTCTCACAGAAAGCGTTTAAAGCAGGATTCTTCAACGGTACCGACAATTAATGTAAATCGATTTTTTTTTATCACGCTTACAATCTATTCACTAAAGAAGTATCTGGCGTTTTAAAAAAATTTGTTTCATAGCTAATTCTCCTGTATATTATGACGTAGGATGATGCCCCAGCTCCGTCCAGCGGGAAAACCCACCCCCGAAAACGTAAAATCCGCAACACTCGAGGTTCAGCTGCGGCTAGTAGCAGTGGACAGAGAGAATCTTCTCGAGCAACCGGAGTCGCCCAAAGTAGTGCCGCCAGCAGCAGTGGAAATAATGGTGACAATCGAGGTACCAACAGTGCCGACAAGTGAGTACGTTTAGGCAAAGGATACGCATAAAACTTGAAAACAAATATCGAAAAAACAACGTAGCATTAGTTTAGATATCAGATTAACTATTATACTTCTGTATAGTTTTATTTTCATAGACTTTCCGTGCTGAATATTCAGAGGATTAACTTTAACCGATGCCTATAGGAAATAAATCGTTATCGCTTTATTATGATTTGCATTCTGGCGAGAATATAGGACATCAGCGTCACTCAATGAAGAGGAAACCCTGGAGCTCCTTCCTCCGCCTGAGAAAGATTACTTCGGAGAACCTTCGACAATGTTCAATCCATATGAAGCGCTAAAGAACATCCGACGTGCCGTAGATAAACGACGATTAGCCCAAATTTCTGCAGAAATACAACCAAAGACACCATTTAGCTTCAAGGATTATCTGCTAAACAAGTATGGTACAAAACAGAATACGAACCATTCTATAAACATCCGATTTTCTATTACTCGAACCAGTCTGGTCAAATTATTTTACATACTTGTTTTAATCATTGAAATTATATTTAGTTCACATACATAAAACTTAACATCAATTTAGTTTCCTCTAGAGCGTTTAAAATACACGACGGAGAATCAATATTTACGTCGTAAATTAGCTGTCTTGAAGATATTTCGTACATTAAAGATTTTAGAAGCTTTAATGCGGAATTTTTCCCTAAAGCTGTAGAGTAATTAAATTGTTCAAAAAGCTTTTCTTACGAGTCGACACTTTTTTACGATACACACTAAAATAAGCTATTTTATGTTTATATTTTATTAACACCTCACCAGTATTGTAAAAAAAGCTATTACCATGATTTTGCTGAACATGTTTGTCGCATAGTATACAATAAGTATATATATAAATAAATACAACTGAAGCTCGTGAGGCCGAATTATTAACGTATTCTAATCATGAGCAATCACGACTAAGAGCATGGCATGTTGAGTGTTATTAGTTCCTTGGCTAAATTAAGCGAATCTTGCCGGGGACGCCACAAGGTGACATTGGCACATTCCGCTGCATGGTATCTCCCTCATACATCACAGCATCGCGCACACACACACACTTGGGGGCAAGTTCGTAATAAACGTGTAGGAGCGCATAGCCGATGATGAAATCTATGCACGGAAAATTTGACCACAGCGCGTCGGTTCGATCGATTTGATCCCTCCCGCGTGTCATTGTTCGTTACTCCAGTGTTTACAAACCAGGATTGATATATTCGAATCTTCTCTCCCAGGATGAGAGCACCCCGTTGTAGGCGGAAGCCGCAGGGAGGCCAAAGATGTAAGACTGTGTAAAACGAAAACACGCCTGAGGTAGGGTGCCTTCAGTCGATTCAAAAGCTCGGGTCCTAGCTGATTAAGGTTTTCCTAAATGATCTCTACTCCGTATGCGGCCATCGATGCGACTTTTAAATCGAACAGACGCAAAACCGTTGAGATCTATAGGAGATAAGGGTTTTTTTATCATGCCCAACGTAGACAGCGCTTTCCGGCATTGTTCCGTGATGTGAACCAGGAAGCAGGTGCCTCTAGTTGTTAGTAGTAGGTCCACGTAAGGGAATGTGATGACGTAGGCGAGCCATTGTACCTGAAACTGTACTCGGCGGATAACGTCCACCAAGCCTGAACTTCATCGCCGACGTCTTTGCCCGATTGATAATCAGCTTGTGTTCCGGGAACTACACATGCAGCCTGTCATGGCCTGTCGAACTTGGAATCGACCGGAGCTACGGATAACCGGTCTCAGAATATCAAATATAGGTCATCAGAATATAGTGTTGACCAGATCACGTTTACCTTGAATCAGGGCTAGCAGGTTTTTGAGCAAAACCGAGCGGGCTGAGGTTGTCTCTGTGTCACTGCGATTGTTTACGAGAAGGGAGAGCCCCGCGACTCCATTGTCGATTCTGATTTTATTCTTTTCTAGAATAGCTACCAGCAGGTTTAGGATGTTGGAGAGAATTCCTATTCGTGCCAGAATGTGCAACAAAGTGACTCGCGGGGCAGAGTTAAAAGCTGCCTTAAAATTCACAAACACTGCGAACAATGGCTGCGATGACTTAGCCAAAGCCCGCTCAATGTCGTGTAGCAGTTTCGAACACGTTGTCATGGTGAGGACTACGACTACGTCTGAAAGCTCTTGTACTATTCTCTCGGAATAACTTCTGTGGCCTCTGGGAATTAGAAAAGCCTTTTTCCAAGATGAAAGCAGCTTGTTGCAGACACTTTTGTTGGGTTTATCGCGTCAAGAGGACCGCTGCGTTTATCTCCCTTTCTCTTCGGAATAACGAAGAGGTTGGCATTGAGCCGTTAATGCGGAAAAGAGAAGGCCAGGGTGCTGCCAGAGATGTGCACCCTCCGAGAAGGCAAAGGGTATTGAACCACGGCCGCTTACGGCGGTTAGTGCAAACAGGAGAGCGGAGAAACAAAGAATGTTGACGAGTTGTTGCGCATATCTTTCGACATCGATGTTATGGGGCACAGGGAGCATTTGTAGGCGCAATGGAGTGGAGTCACCGTGTTGAGACATCGCGGAAGCGGCTTTCTTCCCGCGTTATGATAGGCCAAGGAATTCAGGAAGACGTCCACAGTGTCTAACATGTGGGGTCTGACTTAAGCTCCCTCTTTTTAGGAAGAGTGCTCACCGAGAAACTTTATTCTGTTAATTGCAACACTTGTCGCGACGATACTGTTGGCGGAGCTTTCGTTGTTTTCAATGCAGATTTTAGAGGTGCTAGGGTTGACAATCCAGCAGCCAAAATCTGCTAACGAATCTTGGAAAGGCTACTGTGCAACTGGAAGTGGGGCCCAACTTTTTGTCCACATTGCGAAGTCCACCTCTGCGTTCATGTCTCCGCAAACAATTAGAGGACTTGTCGGTAGAACTTCGCGAAGCCCATTGATAAGCTTTTTGGCCATGACGAGCGTAAACTCTGCTTCCACAAGTCGGGCGTAAATAGCTATGATGTTAATATTTGTGCCCACTAGCGTAATAATACCATCCTCCTAGTGCATGGCGGAGATCACCCATACGGTGATTGTAGAATATGTACACGTCACTTGGACGTTGGCCGCTCGGTGTCTTTATAGCGTTGCAGTCGACGGCGTAGAGGCCGGGGAGCACGACGTGCTTTGTTACCCAAGTTTCAGTCAAGACCAGCATATCCACCCAGACTAGCGCCGGCTGTGCTAGAAGCGCCAATGTGGTTGAGCTTTTGCGGATATCAAGAGGACTCTGATTCGAAACACTCGGTCGTCCTCGATCGCTGCTCCAGGGCCGGTTTCAGTTCTCTCTTGACCTTCACTTGTTGCGCCATGGTATATCGAATGTCTGGAGTGCAGCCAGCGCTTGCTTGAGGAACTCGTTAATATATGTGGCTCCGGAAAGAGTCTTCATTGCTGTGGTGTCAAAGCACTACAACGCGTAGAGGCGGCGTTGCGGCGAGCTTCCTGTGGGTCTCAGAGGTAAAGACGATCGAGCGGAGGCTTCACAAAATTGATTTCCGTTTGCCGACCCGATATATCTTGAAATTGCAGACTCTGAGCATTTTGACCTTTCTGTGTTTGCTGGGTCTTTGCTACGTGTGGAGTAGATTTTTACCAATCAAGGTGGATCGGCAGATCGCTTCTCGGCCTTTTGGCTAAGATCAAAGTGTAGGTTAACAAAACTGCTACGCTCGGACCAGCCCTGAGAATCCTTAACCAGCAAAATGATAGCAAGGGGCCCTGAGGAATGCCAACAACAAACGCGGCTGACCGCCCGGGATGACAACGCCCCGACACAACCAATTATATATGGGCGCAAGCGTTGGTTTTTCCAATGCAGCCTACAAGAGCCAAGAGGCTTAGACGCTGTGGCCCTGAAGTCTGTACCCGATGTAATGATAGGACCGAAGGTCTTTTCGTGGGCTGCGAGAAGTATGGAAGAGTACTTCATGTATCGTGTAAGGAGAGTGATAAAGTGGACCCAACAGTTTATTAAATGGTTGTCTGGCGTTACCGTAAGTGTAGCTTTGCGGCGGCCGAATGCTTAGTTGAGCACTTCAAAAAAACACTCGATAGCTGTATGTTCGATTTTTGTATCCATAATTTCTGCCGTATAATTTACGAATTAACCCAATAAATACGAGCTTTAGAGAAATCTTGTACAATCTCAATAAATACACTTTGAATTTGTAGATGTACATATGCGTTGGAGGGAAATCCGGCATCTCGTCAGGGAATCACGATGGCCTCGCCGCCAAGTGGTCTCTCAATTCCTTTACGAGATTTATTCATCGAGCAAGAACGTGAACGTTGCGCACTACGTCTACAACAACTTATGGAACGTGACAAATTGGTACTAGCCGCAGAACAGGAAATTCTCCGTGTGAATGCACACGAGGCCCGAGCTATTGCAGGACAAACGGTTTGTCGCACCTCGTTGTATATTTATTTGAAAACTGTTCCATTTCAATCAAGGACATATTACATGCACATACAGAAAGATACGGAAGTTCATGCCTAGTTTTTCAATCTTCAACTATTTTAGTATGTTCCCTACGTAAAGTATGTTTCCAAACTACTTTCAATTATTTTTATAGGCGCTAATATAAAATTTGGTTTTCATTAGTCCAATTTGCAGTTGAAGTGGTGTAGTTTTAACTAAAATTGTGAATTGTAGTCTGTAATTCTCCCCATGGTAACCACTAAAGTAGCGGTGTTTCGTGGCTTATTCCGTAGATTACTTCTTATTCTAACTTTGTTAGTGTTGATGGAATATTTTCATCTGCTGTAGATCCCGCTTTCGGTGACAACAGTACTACGTGACATGGAAATTTACAATACACTTGATCCTGAATCAAACCTGTATAATCCACGAACAGGAATGACTGCAGCAAACCCCTTGCTTGACAATCACGTGAAGGACCCGAGCAGATACAACAACGGGCGCTTGTTCAAATCCTGGTTACAGGTAGGACGCGATTCGCAAGTAGAATTGTTTAACAATAGTAAGATATCTTTCGTCAATTTACTGTTTCAATGTGTCAGTGAGTTAGCTTCATATGTGTCTATGTGGTTGGGTATTGACGATTATCTAGCAGTCATTTGCTGAGTTTACTTTTTATCAAGGCATGAACACCGCTTTGACATCGTGGGCAGCAGCATTAAGCTGGACTGGCACGACGTGCTCTTTCAAGCAACTTCATCATTATGGGGTGTTAGCGATGCGATAGTTGCTTGAGAATTATTATCACAATATCCACAGGACCAAATATATTTATAGCTTTCTATTTATTTGAGTTTTCGTTTTTTCTTTATATATATATATATTGACGACGGTTGCCATAGATGCCGTCAGGAGAGTTTGCGAGGCAGGTTCCCAATTTCCTCAATGTTACAGAACAACCGAGTGACATTTACAGACTGTGTCTCTTCACACTTATTAGTACGGGCATGATTAAGCTTGAGGAACCTTTGTTTTCTGAATTAGATGGTGGAAACCAGGCACCACGAATCTTGTCTGCGATGGCTTTTTCTATTTACCAGTTCCTATTTAATGCTATTCATTTCTTTTGAAATGGAAGACGTCTAGGTTGTCTTTTTAAGTCTGCAAAGCTCTCCCGAGCGGTACCATGAGTGAGTTCATAGCGCAAATTTACTTTTAAATTTATTTAGATAAATTCAATTAAAAAAATCGTAGAAAAAGTAGGTATCGGGTTTTACGAACAACCGAATACCTTTTTCATCTACTTTTAGTATTTTTCGCAATATTTTTGCTTACAACTGTGAGATTTGTTAAATGAGATATCGGGCACGCTCGCTTTCTCTAAAATATGCTGGCAAATGGAGACCGGGAACTTTGAAAGAAACTTTTGACCCAGCTGCACCTACTACGCAAATGGGAAAAGTTCGTTTAAAGATAAATTAGTGTATCTGATAAAATTCAGTTTGCGTTTGAAAATGAGCCGTCAATCAACGATTGACTAAATTAATAGCGTACATTTAATACTCCTGATTACATCCATAGGCATCGAACACTAGTTTAGCAACCTGTTGAGAAGCAGTGTGAAAGTAATGCCGTGGGGCTTAAGTTGTAAATAGTGGCCACCCCGGAAAAAGTAACCTGCTGCAGTGCGGCTTAATTGTGTCGTCAGTTTGAGACAGTCAATAGTGAATGAGATTATTCATTTTTCTCTAATTAATTTTGAGAAAACGTCTAAATCCAATTAATTTTCTTCTCGTCACGTGGCGTTAGGACTTCAAATGATTTAAGGTACCTCAGTTTCATTATTTGTAACCAAACTTTTCTTCCAAACCGTGCATGAAATGGACAAAGAATTATTGGGTCGGGTCATTGTCAGAAACAATCACAAAACCTTCTGGAAATCACGCCAGCATGTAATCTTCGCTCTCCTCGGAGATGCATGATTCTGTTTGATGACATTCTCTCTGCAGGTTCCGTCCTTGTAGACACGTAGAAGTTAATACATAACTAATACATTCTAGGGTTACTATTTCCATACAGCCCCACTCGGATATGGCTTTTAGGGTCATTTGTGGAACTAAATGCTTGAATGTCTAAAATGCATTGCTTCTTAACCTACTAAACACACCACGCATTTGTTATATAAACAGGTGATAGTGTTAACAGTAAAGATCAATCGAAATCTCACCTTTGTTATACTTTGCTCGTAATTTCAGCCTCGAACATATGTTTACAATTGGCGCTATTTGTCAATATAGTTCGAAGGATAATGTTTGGCCACCTCGTGTTCCTCACCCACTGTTTTCCAGCAGCGTATTTTACCTCGTTTTTTTTGTATCTCTGAAGTTTGACCAAAGTAACTTAAAATTTAGAAGATATAAGCTATGTTGAAGCTCGGTTAGCCTAGGGCTTATTGGCTCCAGGCTAATTCCGTTTTACTTACTAAGCTTTACTCCACATGCATATGGTAAGGTTTCTACAATTATCGATTTAATCATCTTTTGTTTGTTACAAGATTATTGGATTTCCGCAATTGTCGTGCACACATTTGCCTTATCATTTAAATTCCTCTTTCTTGAAACTTTTTATGCACTTTCAGGTGTTTTTTCATACAAAGATGCTTAGGTTTATATATATATATATATATATATATATATATAT
>MNPL01000248.1:0-29112 GCA_002081605.1 Tropilaelaps mercedesae
ATATATATATATATATATATATATATAACAGACACTAATTTATTTTCATGGCACAAAGTATAATTTTAATCGTGCTCATGTTTTACGAAGTGCTTCTAGAATAAATGTAATTGATCTAACTGATTCATCTTATTTTATAACATGTTCCGCACCAAAAGTGCCACATTTGTTTTAATATTTCAAGCATTCTCTATAGCCCCATAATCTCTACAGGAACACTTACAATGACATGGGACTAGGCTAAAAACTTATTTATAGCTAACTATCAGCCAATATTTAACGGCCATGGTATCGAATCCCCATTATTTCATAAGACAGATCCCATAATTACAAATGTACAAAAAAACGAGCATTTATTTCTCCCGTTTATTAATGACAGGCACGCATTCACATGAACATTTACAGTCAAGAGAAGCCACCAGAATGGTTGTTGACACTATAAAAACGGGTTTCCTCGACTTTTCATTGTATCTGGTAAGAATGGAGGCAGAGCGGAAATCGGGCGAGAGTTACGGTTAGTCGATTTAAAGATAGCAATATCAAAACGCTACGAGGGTTAGGCTACGTCCGTCATAATATTTTATATATGTTTTTTTTAGTACAGGTTTAACATTTTAACATTTCCGAATATATGGATCTAATGCTATATAATTTTAGATTCTGTCAAGAAACGGATAGTTATGGCTAGCCGTTAAGTCTCTTGAACTTGAACAAATGTGTCTCTAGAACATAACTAATTTATTGTCACTGACTCAATGACAACCACTCGTAATAAATGTTTCACGCATAGTATAATATTTAAGTAGAAAAGTACGAACATAAAGCCAAATGTTCTTAGTTGTATGTCAATATTATTTATGCAATTAAACAATCACATCAAAAGGGTCGGTCGGACGTATAATATGTAAAAAAATTCAACCAAAGCTACGGGCTTTTTCTCGTGTTTTTAACGATATTTCATGTGTTCTCATGTAGAATAATATAGTTAATAAAGAATTCGTAATATCAACATAAATGCGCCTAAATCTTTCATTCGCTTTTTGGTTCTCTTAAAAGTTAAACATTTCAACAAACTGAGTTACAGATCGCCTACAGCAGACAATGGTTTCTACGTGGTACTGAACCTAGCCTATTATGTTTATAACCTTATAACAAGAATAGGCGTGTGTAACGTTGTAGTTGAGAGTCAGCAAAACGCCAGGCTGCTTTGTCAATGTAGTGTAATTTTGCTTACAATGGATGCATCGCATCAGAAAGAGTTGAAAGCCTACTCATTATCCAACTTGCATCTAGTCTGTGTCCCAGCTTCTACGCCCACCGCATGCCCGTATTGGCTATGAGTTTCTGCACCCCATGTATTAATTTCGTCTGTCAATGGAAATTCGTATATACAACATACATTCACAGAATTCAGTTCAATTATATATATATATATATATACTTATATATATATATATATACTTATATATATATAAAACGCAAGTTTGAATTGTGCATTTTTGAATAGAAACTGGCGCATTTTTGCGTCACCAGCGCACCAGTCGCTACCCACAAGTTTCTGGGTAAAATCTCAGAGGGTACAAGAGCGTGCTTTTAAATAAAGCACAACGGGTTTACCTCATGTAAAAAGGACGCGACACAAAATTTCTCAAACCTACGTCCGTGTTAAGCTCGTGCACGCGTCAAACGATGATGTATTTTCCGGAAGCGAACTAAAGTTGACTTTTTCCGACAAAGCATACAATGTACTACGTGCCTGTAGAAGGTTTACGCATTCGTAGCACGATAACAGGCTTTGCAAATACATACAGAGCACTCTTCGGGAGTCCTTAGTCCTTGAAAGAACACTGGTAGTGAACCACAGCAAATTTTGTTGCTGATCTGCATGACGTCATGTCTATTATATTTGTTTCTTTTTGAGTGCGTGGTGTGATAAAATCCCTTTATTGATACCATTTAGCGGTCATGTAAATAAATCGTATTATGCAGTTTTTATAACAATTGAATAAGAAATCAACGTTGGGAATTATACTGAGGATTTCCAAGAAATATATAGAGTAGAGCTAAAAAAAACTGACTCTGAAAAAATCAAGGGACGTGTGATATCAACCAATTCTTTCTTAATTTATGAGCGTCTAGCTTCTTACATGGGGACCTAATATAGTTATGGATGTAAGCAAATTCGAATTACACATCTCTACCCGAATTCATAGTTGATTCATCATTGATGGGGAAGCCAGGCTTAATGCTAGGTTTTTATTGGATGCATTACATTTGATTTGCCCTCAAGAAAAAACCAGGAGCGCCCAATACTCGGGCCAGAACAACAGCTCATATTATCACACGACCAGTGAATATGGTATTGGCCTGAGGTTAATTTTGTTAGTTGTTATTAATATTAGAAGAATTTTTATTTTTATTGCTCGTGTATCGGTTACCCTCGTCATCGAGATAATTTGTGTAGGTGTGGTATTGCGCTGAAGAGTTATCTTTGAGTGTCCTTTCGAAGAGAATCCGTGGCCCTTTAGAAAGAGCACAACCAAAACTGTTAAACGAAATAACGCAAATGCCAAGAAATGAGAATTTCATCTGGACGATTTAATTTAAAAACAACACCAACACAATCTATCAACACAGCAATAATATTTGCAAGAATCAAAGTTTTATAAAACGAAATTGGCTGTAAGTGCGGTAAGTATATCTTGAACTTGCCAAATGTATATTAAAGTTGCCTGCGATGAAGTACCTTAAATGGATAGTACATCCTTCAAAGGCCCCCAAATAAAAGCAGCCAACAACACAGTTTATGTGTTGACTATGACAGAGACTATGCTCAAAGCGATAAACTAGTAACGATTAGCAGTGAGAGAATATGTTTACATAATTTCACTATTCGGCTTTGGTGAGACTTTCAGAATCAGCAGAGAAATTGTAAATAATAAATAAGCGTTCCGCTTTGACGATAGCAATCCACTTACATATTATACACATTGGACACAATCAGCATCTCCTATTTATTCAGAAATGTGCCATATATATATATATATATATATATATATATATATAAGGAATCCGCATAAATTTTTTGTGTTTATATTTGGAGCACAAGCTAGAACTGTATATATATCTCTATAGTAGCCATAAACGTATTTTTTTCTCTTGTTTCCTTAGCATGCAACTTGCAGGCAGAGCAGCTATACAAATTCATGCCTCCTTGCGCGTCGACCGCATTTTACTCTTGTTTCTGTAGAATTTAATGTTTAATCGAGTTCGTCTATCTGAGTACTTGGTAGTATTCAGCTTGTATAGAGTACTATGCGTAATAGTCTAACTAATAAAAATACCCCGATCTAGTGTTTGCCATTATAGTTAGGTTATAATGGCTTAGCTCAAGAATGGGACCCTAGCTCGACCTTGAATTTATTCTTCGTTTGGCAGAAGCGACGACCGAAAGGAAACCGTTAGTGGCCGTTATGCGCTTTGATTATACTTTATTGACCCCTTGCGACAAATGGACAACCTTAGGGCGATCGCACAAACGATTCAACGCCTTTATTCATAAGGAACACTCATGGTTCAGAAGCAAAAATACTTGGAAAATGCACGTAAGAACGACGCAAGCTTTTGTTATACTTGTTTACTAACGTGTGCAAGATATAACATGGTCAGTTGCTACTAAACATCGTAGCTTTGCTGACCAAATATTACTTGTTCATATGTCATAGCAACGCAAATCTGCAACAATTAACCGCCATGTTCAGATTAGTAGCTTGGTTTACGACTAAAAAGACTGGTATCTTTGGTCTCCTGGAGGAAGGCTTTCCTAAGCATTGCTGGAGGCTCAAAAAAGCTCTAGCATCCGTGTATATCTGTATAAAACATTATACATACAGTTATTTGCATAATTTCTAGGCATACATATTATCCAGCATACTTTTTAGTCATTAGCTTTCCAGTCAAACAATTTGTTGAATTAGTTATGAGTCAAAAAAAAATATTGTTTAATAGTATGAGATGGAACTTTCGTACACTCGTCGAAAAGAGTTAGCATTCAGAAAGGGGGGGTTTCACAGGCAGGATGGAGCCAGTTGTGATAACAAGCGCCTTCGTGCATCTCGCGTTTGCTCAACTGCACTGAATTCTGCCGCGAGCATTTACTAGACGCAGGCCTGATGTTCATTACGGTGACTATTAGAGGCGGAGAAGAGGAATATAAGGAACGACACAATGCATCATTGAGAAACGGCTTTCGTCTGATCAAATGATCCTGTGTGAAAGGGGTCAAAGGGAAGAGGTGAAATGATAATATAAAAAGTGAACACCCTCCAACTCTAACGGTAACTTCGAGGTCGTTAATGAGCGTAAAATTTATTTCTTCTCCTTCGTTATCATAAACTACGCAATGCACACGCACCACAAGACTAGTGTCGTCAAAGCCTGGTAGCGTTATTTTTCAACCGTCTTCTTAGATTTTGCCAAGACAACTCTGTATTAACCCTCAATCCTCTGAAGTCATTCAAATATAATAGAGCTCTTTTATCCAGCGCCTTTTTCTCTAACAGTCGCAACCTTCATTTTACCTTGCTAGCCTTTCCTTGACCCATCCACCTCTAAGCCACATCCAAATTACTACGGTGCTGGCCAACTGCACTGGTGACCATGCGATTAGCCTTTGCAATAGTCCAGTTTTGAAATTATTAGTTTAAAGCTGAATTCTGTCCCTCCACACTATGGCATCAAGAACGAATCAACGACGAGGTATATGGGGGTGTAAGCAGACCGCGAGTGTGTCTGCAAGACCGCGATCGATAGCCTACGATAGTTGCTAAAATCCTACGACGCAGTTACTAAATCCTTTTCGTTCTAACAGTTTTCCTTCTGCCTCAATAATTGTAGAGTTAGCGTCAGTTGGTTTAATGATGCACATACCGTATGAAATTGTTATGATAAAGCGACAATTATAATAACTATAACAAATTATCGCTTTGTCAAATAGCTGGGTTTTGGAAAATCCGCCATAAAGTAGACGACTGTTTGAGATTATTGTATGAACAAATAAATGGGAATTGTTATGTCTAAAAGGTGGGTGATCGGTATCGTTGCTTACCCCGTAGTAAGCCGGTCACTGGAAGAAAATTTAACATTTGCAGATTTATGAAGAAAACAGCATACAATATGATATTAACTGGTTTGTAAACTGATACCTTGTAGCTATTAAATAAATTAGCACCCACTTTGCTAAATTAGTGTATTCAAGTTTTGGTAAAGTAGTATTTTATTTTACCTACAATAAACCGTTAATTTAAGCCATAAAGTAATCCTTTGTACTTCACAGTGTCGCGCTAATTGTAACTAGTTGGATATAATTTATACTAAATGGCATTTGCTCCTGATGTAATGGTTAGGCGGTTCATGGTGCAGGCATGCGGGTCTTTAGTTTTGAACTTGACAAGTAAAGCTATTTCGAGAACCTATTTGAGTTCACTCCTTCATTGGGAAAATGAGGATATTTCGAAAATTATCTCAAGTGAACGGAAAATGCGGTTTCAACGAATAAAAATACGGCACATAGTTACTCGCGCAAAAAGCAGTACAACTATCAACGATGATAATACGGATAACGAGTAAAAAGAAAAAGAAGTCTCTTGGTTCTTTTTTTTTTATATTGGCGGGGTATTCTCGCTCTGTGAGCACCACCTTAATTCTGTCTGAGTTCAGCGAATCTACCGATGACACTGCTCCCCCCCTTTTTACCAACGATTAATACGGAGAATAGCGTATGTACAAGTAATAACAGAGGAGAGAAAGCAGAAGCGAAGCACCAGTCAAATTTTGCTGTCGACAGTTGATTAGGTCAAAGTGCAATACACAACAATCTTTTACGGTAGAAGGTTCGTTCGATCTACCCATTGTCAACTAAGACTAGTGTTTGTGCTGATATTTACTTTTTGTCATGTAACAAGCGCTGCACAAAAGGCCTTTCAAACAGAATTTAAAACCGAATTGTCTGTTAGCCGTAATGTTTTTTAACGATTGACGACAAAGCGGGGAGGTCATAAGGTCTCAACCTTTAAACAGAGAAATATAGGGCGAAAACACTCCTGACGCACATTTCTCTTTTCACCGCGCATATTTGGAATGTTTGCTTTTGCTTTTACCACTTATATATTGTTGTACATGTGTTCCAAGTAAGTAGCTTACCGCATTTACTATAATCAAGCCAATGATAATTTCGAGCTCAGTAATTGTATTCGAACGGTCGGTTTTGGCCATTGGCAGATTGGCACCGGGTAACTGGGAAGTGAGAGAAAGTTACAATGAAAAAACGACGTCGAGCCGCACAATAAGCTAAAGGTAAAGAAAAGCCTTTTGCAGAACTGATTGGAGCTTGCTGAAATTCCATAGACACTCTGCTGCCTTCCGGACTGAAAAGTGGGGGAGGGATTAGGAACAACTGGGGAAAAGCTAGGCGGTTAAAAAAGCTGAAAAAAGACGTGCGGTGCTGATAATTAAAAGCTACTCGTAAATACAGATACATACACACGGTCACAAAGAACAACACGATCCCAAAAAAAATCAAAATGAAGGAAAACCGCGCCTTGGAAGCGCCTTATGGAATCTTTGGAACAGGAAAACTTTTTCCCTCCAACATTTTTTGAATATTCATATATATTCGAATATATCATATATATTCGACTATCATTTTCATTTTCTTCTTGCGTCGAACGGATTTATGGAATTGAATGTTAACCCGATAAACCTCGATTTTAGTTAACATTCTTCTTTATCGCAACCAAATCAGGTCATTTTGAAAAGCTTCGTCTTATAGCACTTATTTTAATGAACACTGTCATGAGGTATACGTCAGATCTTAATTTAATAAGTTAAGAAGAATAATAAAACTATACTAAAATTAATTTTTTTTTTTTTTTTTACCGGCATAAAGGCAGGAAAGTAGCATACATGAACTTCAAAAAACATATTAATAATAAAATGTGAGAAATGCTAAGGATGTTGGTAATTTCCAACCTTAGGCTTTAAAGGCACTTTTTTTTATCAAATATCACACGCTCTGCCGATTTCATTGTCAGACTAAACCGGCGCAATATTTTGAGTTATTCCTAAAAACAACTTAATTAACTAGCTCTTCAAGAGGATGACTACTTGATGCAATTTCTAGCAAAGTTAATTCCAAGAGGATCCAATGCAACACGAGAATCAATTATGTGACCCTTAAAATTAATCGATTTGTCCTCAACAAATATAAAAAAATATGGCTACCTGAGTGACTCTCTTCGTCTTCATGGGCTCATCGAAATAACAAAGTTCGCCTTATCGCTGGAATCGTTGGTGTTTGGCTTTCTCAGTGTAGGGCATTCCAAATCAATATAAATCTTAAGAAAACTCGCTTAACTTTGGAACTTAAAAAAACGTTTAACGAGATAACGAAAGTCGGTGGTAAAGTGCACGGTGAATGGATTGTTTTCTTTTATAGGAGACATTCTTTTTTTTGTCAATATCGTATTTTAACATTTACCAGCTATAGTGTTTACTCGAACAGCTAGATATTAATATCATATATAGTCCTTCCTCATCATCTAAAATGACATAGTGCCTCTCGATGCCCACGATGAGATCGGTAATGAGGCAATCTGCTTTTTCGAGTTAATGCAGACAATACAAATAACAATGTAAAAACAACTCTTGCCCTGAGTACAAGGAAAAAAGGTACTGTATCTGGAGTGCAGCTGTCTTCACTGTCGAGAGTGCACTTTCGGTTGAGAACTCTTTCATTCAAGAACTCTTGAGGCTGAGTCCGTTCTATTCTATTGAGCGTTTACTTCGATGAAAAATGAAATGGCCAACTCTAACACGTTTACCTCCCAATCTCACGAATTTTTCAGAGCGAATGTGCGCATAATAAAACACTTCAAATCCCCTACGAAAGTAGAAACACTGACCAAATTTTTCCGAAAAAAGGAATGCCCCTCACTTCGAATGAAAAACATTGTGTCAGTAATAACAACACTCATCTAAATCTATAGTGTATTGAGAGTCATTTGAAAAATTAGAATTGTAGACGTTGCCGGATTATCATAAAGAACCTTTCTTGCCTTTAAAACTATAAAGCGATACAAGAATGCAAGTTACTGCAAATAAAAATACAGAAAAACAAAACGCAACCCACACAAACAATCTTGACGATGTCACCCATTCCTCAGAAAGTTATACGAGATAGTGCGACGTTAGTTCTGTGCGTGAACTATAAGAGTTTGAATGTGAATTCTAAGCTCATCGAATGGAAAATTGTGCTTACTGGAATGCTTACTTTTACAACGCAGTTATAGTGATGAGCGCTGGAATGAAGTGTCGTCTTAATCATTGCTAGAGATTCAACAAAAATTCATGCAGATCTGTATGAAACAAAACTTTGCACACATGCGTCAATTATATAGTTATTTGCATAATATACATACATATTATTCAGTATACTTTTTATACATCGGCTTTGCAGTTAATGTGTTAAATTTATTCCGTGTCAATACAAACTGTTAACTAAAATGAAATGGATTTGTTGTACACTCGTCAAGAAGAGTTCGCATTCAGAAAGTGGGGCTTCATAGACAGGATGGAGTCCATTATGTCAGTATGCAAAACCATGCACCTCCGTGCACTCGCGTTTGTTCAACTGCACTGAATTCTGCCGGGGGCACCTACTAGACGAAGTCAGGTGTTCATTATAGTGACTATCAGATGCGCAGAAGACGAATAAAAGGAACGACACAATACATCATTGAGGAGCGGCTTTCCTCGGATCAAATGATTCTATGTGGAAGGGTCCAAAGGTAAAATGACAATATAAAAAAGTGAGTACCCTCCAATTTGGTACCTCAAGATCGTTCATGAGCGAACAAGAAATGAGGCTTAAGGAACTGGTTTCTCCTTCATTATCATAAACTGCGCAGTGCGCACGCAGCACAAGACTAGTGTCGTTAAAGCCTGGTAGCGTTATTTCTCAGCCCTCTTCTTAGATTTTGCCAAGACAAACTCCGTGTCAACCCTCAATCCTGTCAAGACATTCAAATATAATAAAGCTTTTTTATCCAGCGTCTTTTTTGTTTAACAGTCGCAACCCTCATTTTACTTTTAGCCATCCCTTGGCCCATCTATCTCTAAACTACATTCAAACCATTACACTGCTGGCCAACTGCACTGGTGACAATGCGACTAGCCTTCGCAATCTTCCAGTTTCGAAATTACCAGTTCAAAGCCGGGACTTAAGATCCTATTCCCACACGCTATGGCGTCTAGGACGAGTCAACTAGGAGGCGCTTGAGGGTGCAAGTAGACAGCGATTGTACCTGCAAGGGCGCGGTCGACAGCGTGCAATAGTTGCTAAAACTTTGCGGCGCGGTTACTGTATCCCTTTTGTTCTGACAGCTTTCCTTTTTCTTCACGAACTATAGAGTTAGCGTCAGCTGATTTGGTGATGAACGTACGATATGAAATTATCCTGGTAGAGAGGTAGTCACAATAAAAGTAGCAACTCTGACCAAATTTTTCTGAAAAAAAGTAACGTTGCTCAATTCGAACGAAAAATATTGCGTCCATTATAACAACATTCGTCCAAATGCATAATGTATTGAGAGTCACTTGAAGATTTAGAGCTGTAGACGTTGCCAAATTATCAAAAAGAACATATCATGCTTTTTAAACTACATATCGACACAAAAATGCGAAATAGCGCGACGTGTTAGCTCTGCACGCTAAGTATCACAGTTTGGATATGAATTCTAAGCTCATCGAACGGATAATTATTGACGGAAAACTACAGAATTCGCACTTGTAAACAAAGTTCTCTTGATTCAAAGAGAATTCGTATTGTGAAGCACATAACTTTTCTTGGATTCTACCAGCTATTGAATTTTCAGGCATTACAGCAAAATGGTTGCTCTTACAATGCAGTCGGAGCGACGACTTTTTGATATGTCACACCATTCTGATATCTTAGTAAAAATTGACGAATATAATAAATATTAAATTTTTCGCTCGTATTTTGTGTGCTCTTGATTGTTGCCTTATGTATTTACGAATCTGTTCAAAGACTGGAGATATCGGAACAGCATTACTTTTGTGCTTCGAATGATATCTCATGATAACAAACTACTTGCGTTATCCGAATTTGTTGTTTATTATATCCATACGGCTTTCGTTCAGAATACACAACCCGTGCTCCATTGAATCTAAAATCAAATTGCGAAGAACGTATGGTTTGTCAAGGATCCACGACTTCTCTTAGATCAACCTAATGTGTTTTCAAAAGATGGTTTGTTTTGCCTTATTGCTTGTTACAGTTCCCTTGTGTTTGCAAGAAAAATATTCGCAAGGGCGTACAAGAGTGGCTTTTCTAACGCTGATAAAAGCCATTTCTCCGTCTATCACCTTATACTGGATCAATCCGACTGGGTTCGCGTTTTCACGAAGGCAGAGTTAAGCCGACTGGCCGAATCTATAGGCTAACGACGATACGACGCCTCTAGTTGTCTTACCGTGTTTTACGACTGCATAGTTACCCTATAAATCATCTTGTTGGAATATGGTTGGCAAAAGTGTCATGCCTCACCTCAGAAAAGCTCAGTCCAAAATGAAGCCTACATTGAAAGGGTAACAGTTGTAAACCGGGCCATTCCTAAATTGCATCCATTCCTGTCGTCCAACAAATATATATTGTTACATTTCCGAATTCATATGTGTACGTTTTAATTATATTTTGATTTTAGAGGTTCCTTCGTATCTTTTATCAATTTTTAGATGATTTTAGGCTTTAAGCGGCTTATTGAACGATCATTTCGAGTACAAGACGTTCTCTGTTATTTGTCCGTTAGATTCTCAATACTGACGAGTGACGTGTAACAAATTATTGTACATAGGACACATTAAACCTTGTGTATACATACTTCGGGAAAAGGGTGATCGTATTTCGCACAAATATGATGTTCTGGGCTTGAACATTTGCTACATTTATGCATTAAAAGCAAGTTTGTGCTAGGGATCTTGGTGTAACAATAACATAAAATCATGTTTTCTTTATCATTTATCACTGTTCAGTTACACTTGGGTCCGCAAATTGTATTTTAAGCATCTGATTATTAGCAACACTACGTTTGGTTCTGAACTTCTAGTCATGTACTCTGAGAATTTACAGACGTCTACAGTCAAAGACCACAGAGTGTAATTATTTCTTATTATCGCCTAAATTACTTTCGATACCTACGTACTGCAGTCGAATTGCCTTGTCGGATTAACTCAACTTTAGAGTTACACTTATAGTATCTCTAATAATAATTTTAACATGTGGGCGATAGTAATACATTACAGTGATGATACGTTACGTTCAGGCAGTACTGCTTTCATTTAACAGAATATAGCTGCGTTAGAAATTACTCATATCAGTAATGCCCAGCAAAACCGTGTGCCATGGAGGTCTTGCGCGAGGCCTGAGTGCGCCTGAAAGCACTCATTGAGCTCCATAGACTATAAGTTCACTAGGAAATTCTATCTTACGACCACTTTAATAATATATCCAGCGTTTTTTAAAGTAAATTTTTTGTGCATAAACAGATATACGTTAGCTCTGACATCGAGCTCTGATAACGTAGCAAATATGCTATTAACTGTGACTACCTCTTTTGCTTCAGATAATTTTGTTATGTAGGTATTCGCGATTTATTAGACTCGGTTTTACATTTGCGAGGGATGGTGACGAAAAAAAAGCGGCACAGCTTTTTACAAACTCATAAATACGCACACGCTTCATTCGTTTCATTTTCCCTGACGCAAGGGACACGTTATCTCTTGCTGCTCTTACAGGTGGATTTCCGCGCCAGGGTAATATTATTCATTTACTCCCGTTATAGACTGTCGGCATTTGTAAGCAATTTACTATCATGTCTTTTTACTTGTGCGCTCTCGTAATTTAATCTCTGGATCCCGCCACACTGACCTTTTATTTCGTATTAGAAATATATTCGTATTGAGTCTGTGTTTATCTCTTGATAACTAATAAGCACATAAGATCATTGTAATGAATTAAAGCCCATATGTGCACTTTAGCTGTCATTGCTTGCACCGTACTTATTATAAACGCTTGAAAAGACGGTATCCGTAGGTTAGGCTAACGACAGGGTTTTGTAGAAGTTCAAATTTTGCGTTGCATTCCGGACATCACCTGCTGAGGATCTGCGGCATAGGCTTGTATTTATACTGCACATTTATGCAAAAATCGAAAACTTGTCGAGCAGTGCTCTCCGAAAAATAGGCAACTTCTACTTTGAAATGTAAAGTTCAGTTAACATTACCAGAAAAATTTCCTATCTCTAGATTGACAATATTTTTTCTTCTCTTTGAACGGAATTTGTTTCCACTGTTCATTTTACGGTCAGCAAACCGCTTTTAGTATGGACACCCCTGCACTATTCAACTTGTTTAATCGTTTTGATATCCCTGCATGCCCCACTTTACTGATGTGTTCTTTGCTATGCAACCATCCTGCGTTCAGGAGTGAACACGATAGTACAGAATCAGATTCCTATTCCCCCGCCATAGTGGCACTTTTTGGGCACTTTGCTTTCGCGAGAGATCTCGTTTTCCGTCCCCGATGAGGCACTCCTCAATTTTGCTTCGGTTGCTGACACTACGAGTGAGGTACCGAAATACCACTAATTGACACTGCGGCTGACGGATGATCTTCATTGAAAGTCCTGAAGCAACTGAACTTTAAAATACCTCCAATTCTATCGCTGCCTATTGCTAATAAGGGCATGCTAATCGAGAGTAAAACGGCTTACCTTCTGCAGAACTTCATCAACAGAGTTAATGGTTCTTTCAAGCTCTCCGGGCAGCTGGCTGTACTTGTGGTCCAACTCGTGCGTTTAACATGCGCCGCATTTTCATTTGTCGGACAATTACACAAGAACAAAATTAAATCATGCAACCTATCATCCTAAATAATTAATTCGAATATGTTATACATTATACACAATTGCCATCGCCACGTTGTTTGACTTAATATTAAATGCAAGTTTCTTCAAGATAAATACATATTGATATACTTTATTGATGATTTTTCACTTGAGAAGGCGGCGAATCCTGGGTACGCGTGTGACGCACATATAAAAATACCACGCGGGCAGACCAGCTTTATATTTTTTCACTAAAACATTGTGCGTTCCTTCTACAAAAACTGTTTCAAGCCTTAAAGGAAAAGGGTACCTACAAAAATCATGTGTGGAATCTATTATCCACTTGAATGAATACATTTTGCTTGTGGGAATCGGCAATTACCGGTAACCTGTTTGGTCATGCGATACGTAGCAGCAACATAAACCACGTAGTTGGGGGTAGTAGGTAGTTTGGTAGATGAGGCTCTCAAGTCAGATATGTGCCGCAGTGGATAGCAGTTTCTGTTAATGAGATATGCTGATGCTATAAAAGCATAATATGGCAATAATTTCAATCTATTGTCTTTTAAACTTTGGGGAATGTTCGATCAGTATATTAAGTAGATTACATATTAAGTAAATTGTTGAAAATTACATCATGGCTTCTTTATTCGTTCAAGGAACTACTCATCGGCGTTTAAGCTTTGAACTAAATTTTTTCCCTCGAACATATCAAGCGCAAAAAAATTCGCAAATATTAATATTACCAGTAGGGAGAGCTATATCGGACTTGAATAACGCACCTCTGAAAATACGGCGTGATTACAGCAAAGCTTGATCAGAATTTCGAATTCTGATCAAACTCTGATCGGATTCTTACATTGGACAAAAATCGCACTGACGTAATTAAGCTAAGTGTCAAAATAACACGGTGTGGGCGGGGATCGCTGTCCTTTACCAAATCACATTTTGTGCGATTTTTTTCTTTGGACAGAAGTTTCACGCCATCAGTGGCCGATCATTTACTGTTAAGGTTAGCGATAAACTTCTAGCGATCTCTGACTTGGATAAACTGCAACGACTTTAGATTCTGATTTGCTCAGCATTAGGCAGTAAGTCTCGATAACTACAACGTTTCATGATCTCGACAAGGAATGTCAGAGCAAAGTTGTCGGTTCTTGAGCTCTTACTTATATTTGTACAAAAATATGAAGGCAATGTGTGTCAGGATCGCTCGTGAAAAGAGTGTAGTTAACGTTATGGCACTCTTACGGAGTCGCCGATATCTTTAAAACTTTAACTGTTCGTGTTGTATTTTGTATGATCTATGCTTTCATCCTCTTGTGAGATTGATTTACTACACTTAGCTTAAAAATCCCGCTCAAGAGATGCATTTTTTCAAGGCACGTATGTAGTAGAGTCTCGTCTTATAAAGTACGACTTTATGGCTTAGGTGAGAAAGCACGTATTTGTGATAATATGCAGCCTATCATTTTGATGAGATCTTCATCTATAGAAAAATACGGTGGTAATCAAACCTACATAGTTAGAAAACTGCTTAAAGTTATGTGTGAAGCTTGTTTTTCAAACTAATATACACCCTCATTTGGGCAAACATGAGAGTACCTTTCGAAACAGCTTATGAAATAAGCTCACAGGTATTGCCGTTCAGTTTATTGAAATCGATTTACGCAGGCTAAGGTCTAGTCAGCTTGCCCCTTATAGATATTACATATAAACCGCGTAGTCTGTCACTTCATAAAGCACAGTATATATAGACTAGGGCATACTTTAAAATCATTTATAGTTTAATAATGAGATCAGAAAATTGACTGTGCCATATACGATGTTTACTATAAATCATGCAATACTAACATAACACCTTTACTGCAGCCATATGTTTATAGCCTAAAAGAAACTTGCGCGTTCAAATAACGTATAAAATGTTTTGTTATATTGTGGTGCAATACGGTATCCAGTGAAAATATAAATACGCTTATCCATTTTCAGTTTGCAGTACTGATTACATTAAAAGTGTATTTGAATTTTTCAAATTGTTGCATCCTACCGGTGAACTTGTCCTCATCAAGAGCCCATCCGTGGGCAGTGTCGTTAGACTCTCTAAGCATCATGACGTGCAAGAGAATAACGATGATTAACCAACAAGATAACGTCGACAGTATTGATGACGAAGTTCTGCCCGAGAGGGGCCGGCACAGGGTTGCCCGGTATGTCGAGGTTTGTTGGAGAGCCGCATATCGAATTGAGGATGGAACGCAATTTCTCCAGGTTCCGTTGATGGTCCGACCTGTGCACACTGTTATTGTTACGTTTGTAATGGCATTCATTGCATAAGGTGCAACGGATTCTCGGGCACCATAGTACCCAAATTAAGATGTTATCGCAGATAAAACAGCATGATACAACTTTGTGTAATCCAAGGACGGTCACAGATTTTACATATCTGTTGCGTCTCCCAAAGAAGTCACTGCCGCATATGGCAATAACCGCTACTTACAACAGGACAAAGGCGACCATAACAATAACGAAAACTACACACGTTGTTCACGGAAGATGAAGAAGGCGAACAGTAGACAGTATCAGCGGAATGAACCGGGCAAACGAACATCACTGGTATATTGATGGGAAAATTGGAGAGCAGCTTGACCACTCCGAAAACAGCGGTGAGCATTTTATGTGATTGTCGATATGGATTTATATATAATTGTTGTCACTGTGTTAATGCCTTCTAGATGCACTTTTTGAATATGCGGCATTTACACAAATAGCGCCATAATGAACGAGCAACACCAAATAACTGTGTAACCTTTACTTATTTCTGTGTTTTATTTCTAATAGCAATAGGTCGGTCCGAAGGCTTGCGTTAGCCCTAATAACAATCAGGTACAATAGGAACAAATCAATATAGCTAACCAAGAAGGATGTGGAGCCATCGTGCACGTCTTTCACATGCAAAGATGACGCAGAAGATTAATCTGTTGCCAAACACTTTGTTGAGTTCAGACTCTCTGAAGGATCACGTGCGCATCCTGATGTGAAGGCGCTGCTAGATAGCGGAGAGAAACGCATCAGAGAGAGTCAACCGAGGAGACTCTCTCAAGTGGCATTGATGAGTAGGTTAAAGTATGATGCGCTTGGACTACGACTTTCACAGTGAGGCAAACTAGGAAGCGTGTAGGATAGGCTGATTTGTCCCTACCAGTCTTCTTGCTATTAGTCAATAGTTATTATTAGACAGAACTCTATATAAACAAATAAATAAATATGTAACAATTATTTGTTTATTAGAGTGTCACTTTTTGAAAAGCTATTCATATACGCACAACAGGATTACCAAGGTAACTAGACGGATATGCCTCGTCGATGATCTTATTACTAGTGACATACGAGGTCAAATCAAATACAATTATTGTTCCCGCAGCCGGCAATGAAATTATTCTTACGTTAGCAAACTAACTTCTCAGCCAGTTCGTCATTCGATTTTCATACCTTTTAAAAAGAATATACAGTTTTAATTGAAATAACGGTACGGGATCGTGAATCTCCGCCATATCTATTTCACAGCTATATGGATAGCTTTTAGGTGTGTAGAAATTTTAACATAGCATTTAGTTCCCGCTCTGTAAGATCGATATTAATGTCGTCATATACGAATTGCAATAAATTTATTTGTTTATTTTATCTTAGGAATAATTTCCAGAATAAGTTTTCCACAAGCACTTTGTTTCAAGCCGACAAGATTTGCCCGGCGTTCGATCGACAACAGCTTAACAAAATGAGGGCTGAGATAGAGGCCCCGGGTATGATTTAGTGAATTGCAGTTTTGGAATAGGATCCAATATATTATACAACTCAACCTGAAGGACTCGGCACCATAAGATGCGGAGAAAAAGATGGTAAATTAACGAAGTGTTCGTTCTTTTAGTTGCCAGCGTACACGAGTAGGAGCTATTTATGGAATGGTAAACTGCTAGCTCCCGCTGTAAAAACGCATGGCCTATGAGCGGAGAATATGCTGGTTGCTAAAAGTGATAGTATCGTCCAAAAAGACTGACGATATTTTGTTTGGCCGTATTGTTTAAACGCATGATTCAGACGCATTAGTAAGCATAAATTATCCATCATGTATTGAGGAAATACCAAATGCTTTTCACATCCACAAAAGAGGCTGTTAAGTAAAATATATTATGTTTCGGCACTCATAGGGCTTAAAACGCGTATAAGTTTTCATATGTGCACCATGCATTTTCACAGCTGGCTAAAAAAGTTTTAATGACTGAACACTTCAAATCAGGATATATACTTGCCTTTATTCAATCATTGACTGAGCTACAGTTATCACACTGCCTACAGCTGTGCGAGTTTTAACATATACTCAACTTAGACTTTTTATATATATAAGTAGCATTTACTTTTATCTATTTATTTCCTAAAATAATGAGCAAGGCACATTTTTCCTCCTATATTACCCGAGCTGAAATTCGGAAATCACCTAACCGAACAGGGCAGGTGCAGGAAATGTTCTAGTATCAACGTTGTATGGCTACAAATATATTTCGTATACATTGTTACACTAATTTTAGGTTTGATTCTTTTAAGTCTACCTCAGCTACAGTTGACGATTATGGATATTACCTGAACATAAAAGCGAAAACATTTGGGAGCCGCCAACGTGAAATAACAACAATTGTTTTCTACTTTAAGGTTCCTTTAGAGCTATCTCACCCATCGGCGAGATAGCTTTTTGTGTGTTAAAGCCATGCAAGGGATATTGATCAGACGAGCAATGCGAAATAGTGCAAGCACGCTAAATGTGCTTCATAAATATTTGTGCATATCCAAGTGAATCTATTTGGTTTTGGAACGGCATAACCGGTGCGGTTCACCTATTAGACTTAGCAAAACGAAAATAAATGAAGGAGTCCTATTATTACATGTTCTTAATGTGGTACGTATTCTATATAATCTGTAGATCATGCTCGTATATAGATTATTGCCCTGTGCTTTATGTAATAGTAGGTTAATTGAAACGTCGAAAAAGCCCGTAATACCGTGCTGCAGAACTCGATCGAATCGTACAGCCAGCAGTTATTTTTGTACTCGCAACCACGTACATTTTTCGTTCCCTATTTCTGTAACGGGCAAAAGGATTAGGTTGTCCGATAAATAAGTAATACACCGCGCGGTCCGGTACGTTCCCCGAAGTCCTACGTCGCTGGTCACTGCACACGCTTGCTTTAATCTTATACATGTGCATGACGATTTTGCTTCTCTGCACTTACAACTACGTGCTGATTGACGATACGTTTTGTCATCAGCAGACAAGCAAACGAAGGACTTTCTCACGAGCAAACTATTAGTCGAAGCTTGAAAGACCATAGCTGCCGTGCTTCAGCCAAGCGATCAGCAAAACGGAACTGTCGATCTGGTCGGTGTTGAAGACCAGTAAGGGTTCTCATTTTCCGTTTCCCCAAATCGAAAGAGAGAAATCGTTTATCACGTCATAAATACTCTGTGAGCGCTAGGAAAAAATGCAGAGAAGCCATTAAGCGCGACATAAGTGTGATTATACCGCACGTCTTGTAAGTTTCATATCACCGGGCAAAAAACATTTATATGCAATGTATGGATGGATATTCCTAGGGGCACATGTGACAGCTTTAAGGCCATTTATATGACGTTAAGTGTAATGCTTCGTTAATTTATTCTCCTGTATACATATTGTCTACGTAACTGGTGATTTTCAAGTGAACAATTCAAGTGGGCGATTAATTCATGAAATCTTTAACGCACTAAGGCGATAGTCTCAATTTGCATGCCAATCTGGGCAAACACCAATTGACTGAAACAGATGCTACCTAAAGTTGTAGCTAAATGACCGCCAAGCCTCTTATATTTATATAAAAATAGACATACTTTAAAGGACAGGTATAATTGAATCACTAATCTTAGCCATAACCAATGAAACAAGAACGCACGTCTAAAGGTACAAAAGCAGGGAAGAGTTATAGAATAATAGAAAATCTACTCTTATGGCCGTAAAAAAACAAATTAAAAAAAGTATCAGCAATTCTTTAAGAGCCACTACACATGAATGTTTGAGCAAAAAGGATTAGCTATTGGTAAAATGGGACATAGCGAACCCAAAAACTTCTTGTCTAGTTTAAAATTTTAGTCCAGTTCTTAAAATGTTTGTGCTGACCAAAGCAAACCTAAACGGGGAACCAAAATATTCGAATAGAAACAAGTCGATTTCTTCGGCACGGGGCTGCCGTTCTCTGTAAATTTATAGCAAGCTTACGAGCAGGAAGAAGGCTGACGCTAGAATTTGATCGTAGCGCCTTTCTTGCCGAATTCGATTGTGATATTATTTGCTTATTATGATCTATTTAATGCATTAGTTTCATTTAAATAAATGCTCGATATCAATTAGAGTAGATATTTTCCCGAGCAGGGATTTCCAACACTGTATCTCTATGGTTTTGATCGGCACCAAGGGGTTCACTGCCTAAACTATAATGTACAGTATCAAGATATGTTGTAACCCCCATTATGATCAAACGATAGTGAAAATGAGTTTCTTCAAAATATCACCTCACACTTAGTTTTTTCTTTTTCCTGCTAGCTATCTTTTCTATACACCAGTATTGTCAAGCCAGGCGAGAGCAGGATGTTCCATTTTGAGATTGCTTCTTTTACCAGCTTTCATTCTTCCTTATAATTTTTCTCTGGTTATTTTTACCAGCCCATGTCGGCGCAGGTTTACCAGTCTCCAGCTCTCGAGGTCATTAAAATATTGTTAGGGAGAAACTTGCCAATATTGATGGCATATTTGAACCTAGCTGCTTGCCCGTCTTTCTTTCGCTGTTATTGCCGCATTCTACTGTAGTTTAGAACACTTCGCTATAATCTAGCTTGATAATTTTCAATTTTTACTCAGGTGTATATATTTTTTAGGGCTGACCATCTGCCAACTCGTAACGGACCCCATAAATGTAAATGTGCAACGGCGGGGACCGAATCCGTGCACCTACGTGCTTTTTCCGATTGCAAGGTGCACACGAATGCACCAAGTCATTGAGTTCGACTTTATACTCAGGTCTGTGCACTGAGTGCCCTCTCGTATAGAATGCTCCGTGTTGGATTCTATGAGTTCAAGCCAGTGATTGAAGTAGAGGTGTTCGACATTCATACTATTTATTCTCATCTGTCTATAGAAAGTGTTAACGAACAGCTTAACGTATAGATATTGGTAAAGCGCTTTTATTAAGAATTTTTACAGTTAGTGTGAAATTTTCATACACGTTTGTCATGCGTTCGAACCGAATACATTGCATTCGTATAAAGGCTTGGTTATAAATACTACTGCTGTTGCTGTTACTGCCACTTTAATTGCTGCTGTGAAGTGCGGGATATTACAAATAAATACAATGATAGAACGGGACGATTTTAAATTGGAGAGCACAGATATGACACGAGAATGCTATAAATACACCTTTCACTCACAGTAAAGAAGCCACCTGAATTAACTCTTTCTAGTAGATCATGCAGTCTGCTATGCAAAGTCGACTAGCATCGATACAAACAGAGCAGACGCAGAAGGAAACGGTGTCTCTTGAATCGACGCTAGACATTGATGATTAATGTCATATGAGATTGGAAGAATCATTGCATACAAGACTGTGGTCAAGCTAAAAATTTACTACAATTTACTTTATTTGTATACGAATACAAAAGAAATGTCAGGTTTTAAAAATTCATCCACAGGACGACGACCGTCTAATGTGTCTGGTTTCAACTTATATACATGTGTTTGCGTTTTGACGTTATGAATGATTTGATAAGGTGGAAATTTGCACTACAAAAGCTTTATAACTTCGGATAAAACATACACTACCTCCTTATATAAAAAAGGGTACCGTTATGATCAATAACAATGATTCTTCTAAATTCTATTCTAAATTCTTCTAAATTACTTTCAAAATTATATTAAAGAAGAGGAAAATTTAACGTACGAAATATTAAAAATTCTCTTTGTGTCTTAAAATGTGATACAATCAAGTACCATAATTTCGGATATTAATATCTTAATTAATGCTGTTAGTAAACATCAGGGCGGATATTTACGAACCTCAAAATAAAATGTTTGGTGATGTCGCATGACGCAATGATCCCACGGTAATCAGACACAAAGGGTTTCGGAATTCAGGCGCCGAAAATGTTCCGGCTATGCTAACCACGTATCTAACTACTTTATGGATGCAGGAGATCTAATTTATATTTAAGTGGAGATTAAACCAACTAGTTTTGTCTAACTCACGCCTCTTCGTATTTCGTCCTCCATTGTTTCTCTTAAACCTAAAGAATAACCGAAGAACCTTCGATTGATACCAATCGACGATTGAAGCAAAAGTCATTGTTATTCGGCCTAGCAAAAATTTGAATGTGAAGCAAAAAAATACAGACAAAAAATAGAAGTAAGTTAGACATCTATTCAGACGAAAACCAACAATGAGTAAATCTATTTTTAAAACTCAGTCAAAAATACTTATCCTAACGTATTTAGTTCAAAACTTAGTAGTTAAAAGAACTTCTGTTGGATATACCAAATATAACATCGGAAGATCATTTTATGCTTTAACGAAAAAATGCGCAACTTATAGTATTAGTTTCAACTCTTCCTTTAGTTCTGATATGCCGTTGCGTTGGTATCGATTTTTTTACTAATCAGGTACCAATTAAAGAACTTTGAGCTCTCGATTTTGCAACTATTTAAAAAAACTATATATTCAAACGATCTATATTGCATTTACTCGCTGGTGCAAAAAAATTATTTCATTACTTTGTCTAGTTTTGTTTTTCAGTATCGACCATATTGAGTTTTTTAATTGAGCTTTGATTCCTCTTAAAACAAGTTTTTTTTCGAGCACGAGTTCGATCCTCGTCGTTGCACATTTACATTTATATGGGGTCCGTCTTACGGAGTAATGCAAAAAGTGCCACCGTGGACGTTAAGTGTCGGCTCATGGACAGCCCTAAACATTTTCTTTTGATGGCAAGGGCGTATAAATCCCTGGCTCCATAGCAGGCGTTAAATATCTAGAGTGATCTGTGCTTACCAAATGAGAAATAGGGTTTACAAGCTAAACAAAGATATATAAGGTGGGTTGAAATTTTAGGTGAACAAAAACTTGAGCGTATAACGTGTCTGCACCGCCTATTATTACAAAACGTTACCATTGCGATCGCCACCTCTATTGCCATAGGCGCTTCAGTCACCACTGCGACGAAATTTCACCTTATGGATGAGAAGAGCCGTTGAACTGTTCAGATCGAGCCGAACGTCGCACATTTGGTCGCACCTGCTGGACATACTTTTGCTCGTGTGCTTTTTCTTGCGGAAATCGTGCGCACCCTATGACGATCAACATAAATATATGTGTTATTAAAATCAATTTACATAATAGCGCTTTTTCTTTCGGCATTAGGAGGCTGTAACAAAACAATTTAGATACCGTTCTTCGTAGTGTTTGACCGATCTCGCCGCACGCACTGGGATCAGCAATCCGCTTATTTGTGATGGCATGTCACCGCCTCTTAACACCGTAATGTATATATCTGAAAGACAGCTTGTTTACTATAGTTGTTCACTCTTGAATGAAGTTTCAGCCAGTTTATAAAGGCTCTATACCATTATTGCTTCAATAAAGTCTGATCGAATAAGTTATTTGTTGAAACGGTTGAACCTTAAAAATCGTTGTGTAATACGCTGTGTAATGCAGCAACTAATCACTATAGATATGTTTCTTTGGGAACAAAAGCTGCAAAAAGTACTTGAATCATAGATCACTTGCTCATTACTCTCACGCGTCTGACAGTCCGCGTAAAACTCCCATACTTTTCCGGCCAGTCAATAACGGCATGAACACGACAATGCCCCGCAACTGTCAACAGTAACTCTGTCGATCATTGTGCAACATAGCCATGACAGACGACTCTCGATCTATTTTAATTTTAGACAGAAATATATTACAGCACTTAAGGGTCCTGCTGTGCGTTCGAAAGCAGAGAACGGGAATACATGCACTCGCGCATATGTAGCTTAAATGAGTATACAGCGATTGGTGCTCGAGTCCCCGATTTCCAGTTAAATATAATTCAATGTACTTGTGTATTTTCAATTTAGAGTAAACAATATTGAATCGTAACGAAAAAATAATCCAGTTGTCTTTTCACTTTACAGAGCAAAACATCGCAGTCTTTTTTTGCCGCCTACGTACGAAACACTACATGTAAATATTCTAATAAGCAAATCTATTTAAGAGCCACGCGGGTAGTCGTAGAAAACTCAGATAAATATAGGGTACTTCTGTCAGGTGGACCTATAATAGAAGGAGATGGAATAAAGAAATTAAGGTAAGGGCAATGCCTGTCTTGGCTTTTTTCTTTTCTTATCCGGTGTCGGACAGCCATGATGGATGTCCTCCTTTCTTCTAACCGACTCTCTCGTACTCTCGCAAATCCTCCGTTTGGTAGGTCTCATCCGGTTAAGACATCTATGTCGAAATTCTCTATTATCATTGCGCAGCCTAGAAGCGCAGCGTACTATTGGGCCTATGTTTGCATCCAATAGGAACGCCGATGTCTCATAAAAATGAAAAATGCGGAGTCTCAAAAATAGACATCGCACATGTAATTTTGAAACATATTAATTTTACTTTTATTGTAGTATGTGATGAAACACGTTCTAGTAGTAATAATGGTAGTAGCAAAACACATCTATTTTTGCACACAGATGCACACAGCTGCATTTGCGTAGGATGAGTCCAATGGTATGAGACGTTTAACCCTATATGCCCATGTTACCTAAAGAGCGTAAGGGGTCCTAGGCGCGGTCCCTAGTATTTGGCGCTACGCTCGCCGCTTTGTCTAATATTTTAGGGCCATCAGCCAACATTTAACGTCCACGGTAGCGTTTTTTGCATTTCTTCGTAAGACGGACCCCATAAATGTAAATGTGCAACGGCGGGGATCGAACCCGTGCACCTACGTGTCTCCTCCGGTCGCAAGGCGCACGCGCATGCACCAGGCCACCGAGCTCGACTCGCCGCTTTGTCTACAGGTAGGCCACACCAAAAAGGATTTACCGTGAGGTTCATGGCCAGCACTGGCTTAAAAATAGCCTTATGACGATCAGCATAAATATACAAGGTATTAAAAGTAGAGTTATACAATAGCGGTTTTCTTTTAGGCAACATGAGGTTGTAACCAAACAATTTGTATACTTAGGCAGTATATTGTGATACAACATCTGACTTTTGCCGAAAACTGAAAAGTTTAACATGAGGAGATAAATCTATAACCACTTCGAAATTAACCTCGAATGCACGTGATCATATCAAACAATCGTTATGGTAGTCTTAACATAGTACTGAAGAAAGGTTTGCGACTTGGCTTGTATATAGATTTCGAGAAACGTGGAATATACCGATAACAGTTATACACCAACGCGAACAAGAATACCCCATTTTTAATGTTTGTCAGAGCAATGCCAAGGTTCCCGGCTTTTTGGTCGGTTGTTTGGGTTTAAGATTATGAATGCTTTGCACTTAAGCCCACGAAAGAGCCCATTTGAGTTCTTAAGGATACATCTTGTTCGAGCGACACGGTTTGTCAATTTTCATGCTAGAAATCAAATTACACTACCAAACATTTTTTTCAACTTTTAGGGGGACATCATTCGTATTAAAACCATTTAAACTTGGTTACGTTAGCGTTATGATAATGGTTGCGACTCAGATCTTCAGATTTATCAAAAGAGCGAACAAGCAACTTAAGCGTAGTGTAACACGTGTAACAGCGTAGTGTAACAGCTACGTTATAAGTTAATTTGTTCTGACTTTGTATTCTTAATTTGTTCTGTAATACACATCGAGCTTAAGAAAACAGGCATGAAGGTTCTCGCTTTTAGAAACAAAAAAAGGTGATTTTAATTTTCCAAGTATTTAAGGCTTTTAAAAACTGGTTATTTGTAATAGCCCACCTAGGTATGAATTGAAGACGTAGTCGTATTCATTTGTCTAGTGTTGGGGAATTGCGCATGTCTATTATATCGTTTTGTGTACTTTTTATTAAGCTTCAAAAAACCTGACTCAGTACATTTGTGAGTGTGAGCCATTTGATACAAACAGTTATCAGAGCAACTACCGTTGGCTTCCTATAGGATGAACAGGTCGAGGATGAACAGTCTGTAGGATAAGCATCTCGAATCCCCATTGTCGTTTCAGTCGCAGAAACCGGCATCAACCGGAAATCTTCGTCGGTTCAAAATTTGGCGCCAAAGGGTACAGAACATCGAGTGCCGTTCGCAAGCAACGTTCCTCTATTATTGTGGGGGACAAAATTAGTCTTTTATTTCATAAGAGTGGTGGTCAAGATGGCCTCGTGTTGTGCGAATCATGTTCTCATTGGTTTGTCCTTTAAAAAAGGAGAATCTAGTGATTTGGTTATCCTCTGCAACCGACAAAAGATTTGCCGAGGCATCGAGAAGGACAAAGTGCTCCAGGATCATTCACCCGGTGTATGACTTTGGCCCTGTGCTCACTGCTGTGGACCAATTGGGTAATACATTCGAAATATCTCTTTTATTGACAATATTTAATATTCTACAAATGTAATGCATTTCATTAATCGTGTGCCTGCTGTCATGCCTAAGCCGGTGTGAAGTTCCGCTGACGCATGTACCCTGATGTGCTAAGTGTTCCCTGATGCGCATTGCGTCAAACTGCGCAGCACGGTATTAACAGTTAATTCGCCTACCTCTAAAGATTAATACTAGACATCATACACCTGATTTGTAGGCGCAATTAACTTAATGAATCGTCTATTTTTTTTACTTTTTAAAAATTAAAAGGAAATTTATTTTCCACTTTAAAAGAATAAACATTTCTTTTCATTTGAATAAAATGAACACTATTATCTTAGAGAGGCAAAAGTAGCTATGCGTCGTATTTTGCTTTTACAGCGCCCTCGGCATAACGTAGCCCTGAGAGACGAAACGCGACATCCATTAACGGGCCATCGAACGGAAGTATTAAGAACTGTTCATGCATAGGGATGCGCGAGAGATGGAGAAAGCTCTGAGACAATTGACCGATCGAAGTTGCACTACTCACGTTGCGTGAATACCTCAAAGCTATAGAATAGGTACTATTAGAATGAAAACATAAATATTTAGGCGAATTATATTAAATGTATCCCATCATGGATAAGTCATGCATATATTATTATTTACCCCTCTTTCTCTCTTCCTATATATTTATATATTTATATATAACATGCGTGCCTATATACGTGTTCAAGATAGTGGCAATAGCCGAAACTCAATGTTGGTAGAAAATCATGTGGCGTTTGGACACTGCGGTTGATGAGTGTTCACGTCTAGTGTGAACGAGCACTAACTACCCGAACAATTTTGAAATAAAAAACTAGTAGCGTCTCCTGCTAACGAGCATTCCCTTGGTTTGGTGGACTTGCATCCTTAATATGATATCCTATTCCAATTAGGTAAGGCGAAGCTCCTATATATGGGAAATACACAGAGAACTAGAGAACGAATGTTCTGAGTCCTCCCGAAAGACTACGGCCCGAAAATGTCTTTTGAGATTGAATAAGTACAATAGTTTTCATTGCTAGAAGGGGTTAGATACTTGTCGTGACAACGCAGGAAATATCCTGGCCATCCAGCATTAGTGCAACGATGACATCAGTTGGCAGATCAGTCGGGAGTTGTCACAAGGCTTGGCTTGTAAGCTTGTTTAACTTTAATTTATGTACAGTCGCTACGTTTTTTACGATAGATATCACTCATCGGAATAACATAGTGTTCCCATGTATGCACTGTAAACGGTTTGACTTTCATATTTATGGGTACTTTTTCCATTGTTTATTTTGACGCATCGATATATTATAACTCCTATTTCTCAACACTCGCTCTTAACTTTCAGGCTTTTATTGCAATTTCCCGCGTGTTAAGAATACGTTCTACAATAAGGAGCATCTATACGCATACCGATCTTAACACAACATTAGCCTCGGTGCTAGCAATTGCTGGAAGTCAAGTTTCCTGGAACAATTTCTTCGTTAGCTAGAAACGTGTCGTTACCTGAATTATCTTCTCGCCCAGCACAAAGGTGTTATGCCAATGTGTCTAATAATGGACCACATTCTATACATACCTGGCGCCCGCTATAATCTCGTGAATTTTTGTCGGCCCGCGAGGATTTCATAATAATAACAGACTATATCAGACTCGTGCAGTTTCCTTGCGGCCGACGCCATCATAATGCGGAAAAACGACGAGTGCATTCATGGTGAGCGTGACGGAATTTCAACACTACCACAGCTAAGATGCAGGACGCCTCAGAAAAGAATGACTTTTGGAAAGAACCGACGTACACCGCATTGGCCATTGACAGGTTATATTTACGTTGCTTACGTTATAGAGCGATATGTGACAGATCGGTCAGTCGCTGTTATGGATGTGTAGCGTACTAAAGTGGGGTAGCTCTAAAATTAAACGTTTATGATCTAAAACGATTTCGAGTTTTCTGAGAGATACCTTTGATAGCGCTAGCTCATAGCTGTCATCATCTTGAAGAGATGGGAAGTTAATGATACCTTTAATAATACCTTTAAGGTCTCCTTAGCTAAAATTCTTAGATTCACTCAGCACATTTCTCAACCCTATCAATCTCACATACGCCAGACACTTTTCAATGATTAAGATCTCGCATAATTGTTTCAGTTGTGCTCGTCTTCACGTATTTATCGGCAAATGTTCAGTTCTATTTCGGTTAAACATAATGCAACGCAATAACGTATAAGATACATTGCATAATTAATAGTATGGGTTACAGTATGGGTTTAGTGGGCGCAACAGGCCCACTATATTCAAAGGATGTTTCGGTTTGTTTCGTTCAAGTATAGCATATCTATGAATGCGCCTCGCTTAATGAGTGTTTGCGGATATGACCGAACGAGTGACTAAACAAACCAGTATTTAACATAGATCCTTAATGTAAACCAGCTCGTTTGTCTACGACAATGCGAGAACTCAAGCGTGACTGCGGTGGCGATACCCATCTTACGCATGGCACCTCTCACCGTCGAATAAGGTGCTATCTGAACCCTGTCTTTTACAAGGCGAAGGAATAGGCGCGACTTCGTAAAAAATAATTTTAATACCTAGAATTTTCGTGCGCGGCAGTGTTTTTTCAGTACGACGTGGCAACGTTATCAAACATTCAGAAAGCTATTGGCATATTAACTGTCGGCAAGGTTTCCCATTTTTGTTAACTGATTGAAAATATAGAATTTCGGTTTAATACAATCGGCACTTTTAATAAAAAAAATTGCTAGGTCTCTGATGCACAAGTTACTTGAACGCCCTTTGAAGCAATTGAGGCTCGCGTTTTTCTGATCATTAGATTTAGATTAAAATGAGCGTTAGTGCTCAAAAAAGGTTCACTGAGAGCATCTCCACTTCAGAAAACGATGGGAGTATCTTCCAGGGTGGGCACAGGCTATCTCAAAACCCACACGTGTCGGGGTTCATTTGAATATACATCGGACCCTGAAAGTCGTTCTTAAATGATATTGAGAACTTTTAATAAAATTAGGAAACCTTTAAAAATAACTCTAGGCAGGCAGTGTCTCTGCTGTACTTCTAAAAATGCTCTTGTTCCACTATTTTTAATGATGCTCAGAAGCTTTAGAGTTGGTTGGGCTTGTCGTTATTATTTGGCTTCTTATGCCACAACTAGCTAGTCAAATTAAAAAACAATGAGATCAATATTTTGGAATTTCTATTAAGATGTTGAATCTAAACTTAAAAGTCGAACATAAGTTGATTTGCAAAAATATCTTCTTTTAGTTTGACCTAATGCTTCCGTATCTTAGTTTTCACTATAATAAGTATCTATTTTATAAGAAAAATGGTTAAAACGGTTCATAGCAGAGCTAGACAAAGGAATGCATTTTTTGCTTTGAATCTGACTTACCCTATTACGCCGAAAGTCAGTTTTTCATTGCATCTCCAACTGCATATACATACGTATATATATATATATATATATATATATATATATAT
>MNPL01000249.1:0-14097 GCA_002081605.1 Tropilaelaps mercedesae
TATATATATATATATATATATGTTGGCTGGATCTCGATCAAATTTTTTGAATTGCAACTACTCACTTACTTAATCATTGATAAAATTTAGTTATAAAAAACATCAAACGATAATTTATAAGTAGAGACTTATAAGCGAGGTATGTTTGTGCGATAATGAAATTTTAGTCTGTTTTTCTAGGATTAAGATTTTTTCTAAGAAAAAGGTGTCTGTTTAGTTAGACTACTCACATAGTAAGATGTAACGAAATAGTTCGGTTATAATTTCTATAGCGCAGGATATGCCTACAGAGCTAATGCTAAAATCACTTTTATCTCTAGCTTGGTGTAAGTATTAGATACTGAAGTGAAATTATGATTGGGTCGACTGTGCATCAAACACTATTGAAGTAATAATAAATACAACGGGATCATGATCTTAAGTTTTCGTAAATTTTTGCTTATGGATGCGACGTTCGAATTCACTGCTTCGAGTCGAAGGAGTGAAGTGAGTTTTCACCTTCAAAACTTCTAGATATCCTCTTTTTCAAAGATACGCTGATGGGCTTGAAGGTGCTTTGAGATTATGATACCTTAGCTTAGAACCTATAAAGCAAGAGAAGAAAACTTTAAGCCAGTGATTGTGCGTATACAACCATGGCCCATGTTATCAAACGCAATGATCGAGCGACTTCTACCTTTTGTTTGGCTGTACTAAAGCTTATATCCTTAGCGACATCGTATCTTTACGAAGCGCGAGGATACGCGCCGCATATATATATGTGTGTGTGTGTGTGTGTGTGTGTGTGAGAGCTTATCAGAGAATCTTCAGTTGTATGTAATGTAACAGCAGCACTCGCTTTTTGCTTAGTTCTGATTTCTCATAGGATTCTTCTACTGTTGTTGGCGTTGTTGAACCCCCTATGGTGGACAGCCGCACCTAAATACGTTGCCGATATTTCATCGTTTCGATTAGCAGTCCCCTCTAGCGCGGGCTGCCCTGGCAATCCCAAGCCTTTAGCACTCGACGAACGAACAAAAAGAGGAGAAAATGTCGACCAGTTTGCTTTGTTGCGAGATTTAATATTTAAGTTGGTGAACTTAGCCAGTCCACTCGGTTTCGACGCGATGTTCACAAACGAACTGATAACATCAACAGTGTTTCTCCCGTTCTCAGCGGGAGTGCTAGTTGTGGCGGTGGCGGTTAAGATGGTTAACGACGAGGACCCTTATGAGCTCCAACCCAGGTGATCGAAAAACTACTCAGGCTGTTCACCAGCAATCTTTCTCGGTGTTTCGGTGACATCTCTACCTCACACTATCCAAGCGAACCTTGACCTTCTTTCACAGCTAGACAGCTAGCCTATCCATAGACACATAGGAAGCCAAATAAATGATGTTGTGGTCATTTTTTAGCAACAAAAGGTTACGCGACATTAAATCGAATTATCTCAAGTTATGGGCCCGCTTTGGAAAAGTTGGCTTTATAGTCTAACGAAACAAAAAATCGGATAGCAATATATGAATTATAAGCTCCTCGGCTACTACTGTGTTTAATGGGTAAGATATGGTAATTTGAAGACCGCAATCCTTTGTCTCCTGATATATTTAATCTACTTATATACGTTTTGTGTTAGATGCTTAAAAACGGCTATATTTTAAAAGAACGGTCTTGAGAATCCTGCAAGAGGCAAAGTACCCGAAAACGTACTCGGTCCTCTTTTTCGATCTTACGATAAAACGATAACGTTTAGAACAGAGGGAAAAACTTCAAAAAGGAAACACATTCCGTTTTTCACTTGACCAACTGAAATACTTAAGCAACTTTTCATATCTAGGTCTGATAGTGCCACCGAAGGCTAAGTTTTAAGGCTAAGAACTTGAAGTATAGTGCGGAGTGGAAATCATGTGGCAACATTTGTCGTTCGCAAACCTCAAAATATCATCTACAAAGAACAACCAAGAGCTGTTTAGTGTATCTACCTCCAAGCAGAGCGCCATTCGTGCAGAATCTTCAAACGCGCCATAAACGGACAATAACGGTTGTTTTCGAAGGAATGCTTGGTACCTGGTAGCAAACATCAGCCTAGCCTTGTTCGCCATGGTACCTTGGTGATTCTTGGTGATTTTTTCGATTTTTTTTAGTAAAACGTTTATAAAAAGTTGCCAACTTCCAGTGTTTAAGTTTCCACAACTGTCTTTAGTTAACACTTGCTCATCAAATTGTGGATCTTAAACCCACTGTTTACTCTCGCCCCAGTTAATCTTCGTGAATGTATTACACCGCTGTGTTCAAACTTTATCAGCCTTATGTTTGTAAATCCGCAAATTCGCCTGCTATAATTACTGCAGATCAAGCATTAGCATAAACAAATAGTGTCAGCAGAATATGAGGAAAATCCGGATTCGTCTTTTACACGCTTCCGGCAACTGTCTCCTCCGCTGAAAAGCTTAATGCACCGTTTTACTATGAGGTTCACGGCAGTTCCAATGTACTCAGCTATGCAAAATGTGTCTGTATATGTGGGAGACAAGCAACCTTTTTAATATGACTGATTCCATAGCTCTCCTAATATTTACTAATTGCATAACTTGATGCTGATCGTAAAGATTTCTAACGAAGCACTGCGTCCGTACTTACTCATTTCACACTGGTTTAGTTCACTTACAGTTATGATCGCGTTGTAACACGGAATTTAAAAGTGACAACGGAGGACCAAAATGAATTTTAAAGTAATGAGGTTATTATGCATAACTAAGCCAATAAGATTGTAAGTAGTAATACGAGTGGACAGTATCATATTCATTTGGTCACCGTGATGTCTTGTCCGTATCATATATATATATATATATATCCTTGTCGCGGTGTGCCATCAAGAAGTGGACATGCCGTGTGATGTTTTTCACTAAGTGTTGAGAGGGAAATGTTGCCACTCTGCAAATTTGTCAGCTTATTCCAGCAGCATCATTACGCCTTCAAGTTCTGCCTCGGTTTCTGTTTTTGCGGTCTTCACGTGGATGGACAATAATAGATAATATGGAAGAACATCTAAGTGTGCGGCATACCATGCGCTCCCTACGCCCGTAGTGATAATCATCACACACTAAGAATCTATGTTTTCACATAAGTGGAAAAAATATTCCAGCGGCAACGGCTGTATTTTTGTGACGAAAGGTGCGTACAGTTAAAGCGCTATAAAGCTCGTAATAACTGTTAGTTTCAAAGAAACGTGGTTTAATATAATAAATATGAACATGAACAGAAAACGCACATCTTCAGGGGGTACTCGACCGAGTTTCCTTTAATAAAAACAGAAAAAGAGCAATAGAAAAAGATAAATAATGTTTTATTTAAGACAAAAAGGAAAGATAATACGTAAAACGTAGTTTGCAAGCCATTCATTCACTCAGGTTAGCTTTACATAGTTATGTATCCATGTATTTATCCACTGTGTAGCACCTTTTAACGGGAAGGAATCTATTGATAATGGTCGTAATACTTTTTTTATTTACAACATATTTTCTTATAGTACTCAACTTTCGGAAGATAAAGCTACATAATAACAAACGTTAACCACGCGAAATTATGAAATATATATAAATAAACGTTGTATCCCGTATTATTTTCTCTCCGCCTATAATTCGGTGTCATGCCGATTACATTCAAATCAATTAACTAACCTTCGTGCGCTCGCAGTATTTTTCACTATCGCAAATATTAGTATGCCGAGTATGTGTACTATATTTAAACAATGTCCCTGCCATATCAGAAGCCGTGCAAGTAGTGATATTGCGAGGTTTTTCGGCCTGTCATAAAAAATACGCTTGCGCTCAGATTCTCAGCGAAGTGATCTTGCCGTCGTTCCAAAAACTCCGGCAGGGCACACAGACACATAAAGCACGCGTTTTTTTCTTGTACTTGATTCAGTTATTGTTGTTGTTATTGTCGCTGCTGACTGTAAGACTGAGACCGCATCAGGTTTACAGCATCAGCAATAAGCTTTTGCATAGAGTGGACCTGAGTGTCTTCCTTTCCTAAGTCATAGGATTACCGACCATAACGACCATGTCGCATCACAGAGCGTCAACATCTTCGTCACTGTTACCTTTACTGTCTGTATTATAGGTATGTAATAACAATAATATTAACATAATGCTTCATTCATCATGCTTCCCTTCACTGCTTCGTTTCTCTCAATTTTTATTGTTCCACTTTTAGACAATCGGTTTTTCTTGCGGCTCCTTGTATATCTCTGACTTTGTGTACCTGTAAGTGAGCACATAGAGCATGTATGACCACTGATTTTCTCGCACTCTCGTTTATAAATTGATTGGCGCCAACGAATGAAGCAAAGCGAAAGAGAGCGATGGTCCGGCGACACGGTCAGTTCCAACTATCAACAACGTTGGCGCTGGCGGTGTCTTTGCTGTGGTAGCCATAAGCTGAAGAAACACAACAGAAGTCATGACGAGCGGACGAAGAAGATCACCACGGTGTGACCGACGTGCATCTTCCTCTATTGTGCAACACAATACAATAACAAAAAGAAATAGCAGAGTCTTCATGAAATGGAACGACAGCAAGACTCGTATTGACGGTCCAGCTACTGAAGATGACGGTAGCTGTGATCGTTGTGAAATCAACTGCATCAGGCCGCAAGTTGATTCACTTGTTTTCGACATATCCATGCTTGAAGAGAGCTAGAAAAAGAGCTAGGGAAAGGAAAAAGGACAGAAAAGCAAAATGCCGACAGGTGACAAGTGGAGCGTGATGGTCCCCCAGTTGGAGTCCGTGTCCAGGTACCTTAAAATAGAATTTCGAACATACTATGGAAGACCTACACACAAGCATACAACTATGCTTTGCTAGATATAATCAGAGTACAGCCACCAGAATGCACGACAAGTTCTGAATCTGGACTCTAACAATGAAGAAATGAGACATACACACGATTTTACACATTATGACATGCACGATACAAGTGAGTAATTCACGTACACAAAAAAGGAGGTTTGATTACAATTATATATCATTATGTTTTAACTGCTTCACCAACTACACCTATATGAATAACTTTACCGCTCATGTTCTTGCAATTTACTTGCAGAATATTGTGTTTTACCATAATCTACTTGAGTCTAAAGGTCTTATCGAGTTTTGTAAATTTCATATCCTTACCCGCATTAAACTCAAGCGATGAAACTACAAGTGTCGGAAAATAAATGACAAATATGAGTGGATTTGTACCAATAACATACTGTACTAAACATAACTGATACCTGTTTTTCTGTTCCTGTTTCTCGCAAATTATTCATTGGCTTATTTTAAAAGCTTTTAGGGAATTTGAAAAAAATATAAGCTCAAATGTTTTTGAATAGTCTAATGTGTTTATTCTTTGAAATAAGGGTCTTATCCATATCTTATATGTATTTATGATGATTAGATAGTATCGATAGTAAAGCCCAACATACGCAGCGATCTGGTAAAATTTATTGACTCAGAAGTTATTTCGTTCCAGAATTTTGGACATCTTGCGATGGATCAAAAATAAACACGGAACATCTGTATGGGCGTTCCGGTTATTTGTTGCGCAATTGCGCCCTATTGAGCAGACATCTAGGAAAATTTTTATGATGGCTAACCATACAAAAGCGAGCATCTGTCTTTGTGGATTTTGTTAATGGCAGGTCTTGAAATTTCATTTTCAGTTTGTATCTTTCTGCATATGACATCCGGAGACAATTGCGAACACGCACGCTACGAATCCGCCTGATTTGGACATCTTCCGACTCAAACGTATTAAGAAACATGACCGGATGCATCGGAGGTCCAGTCTCAACATATGTTATATATATTCTTATTTTGGTAACTATTTATTGGTACTCCTATAGAGGCTCGGTGTCAGATAAATAGGAATTTAGAGTAATATGCTGAGGAGAGAGGTAGAAGTTACAATTTATCAAAAACACACTAGGTTTTGCTAATGGTCAGCAAAGTTTCAGTACTTCGGATGCTTTGACCTTAACGATTGTAGAGCACAAGATGGAAAGCCTTACCACTTCTGATACTGACTTTACGTAATAGTCTTACGTGACACGTCTTAACTACTGCGTCATTCCACCATACTCAGTCATAGTTCTGATCTAGACTTCACAATACATTGGGGATTGATAGAAGTTGACGTGAAATGTCTATGCGTTGCTCTGTTGTTAGATTTAAAAGCGTTATTGCTTTGATATAGACGTGCGGCAATAGCAACTAGTTGAAAACCATTTACATGGCTTCCCAATGGCTTCCACTGTGAAAGAACACTAGCGGGTTAAATTGATATTATGATGATTCCATGAGCAAAAAAAAAATGTATATGTATATGTATAGAGGAAAGTGAGGGACCTGCATGGATCCGGATTCCGTCGGTCGCTTTCTATTGTGCCAGGTATTCAATTGATGATTATGTTTATTGCTGAACATCGATATAGAAAGAAATCCCAGCTATGACATTTTTAGCGCGTCACTGACTGTTAACGACCGTTGAATTCCAGCGCCAAAATGTATTTGGGAGGCTTCAGCATAGCGCTGAATGGATGGTATTCGTCGTAAAATACAATTTACTAAGACGCAAGTACATTATGCCAATCGTTTTTTTACATTGCGGTTACTTCAGCTTTTTGTTGGGACGTCAGGTGTTTCCTGATTGTATAGCAATCAGCTCGAGGTGATTCTGTCAGTGTGCCCTTGGAAAGTAGAAAAAAATGTATGGATAAGAACCATAATTGCAACGGCGAATGTCTAATAATCATTTGTAGAAACCAAGTTTGAATTTTGTGAGTCCAACTTTTCCACTACAGAAAAGACCAGAATTTTTGCCGCACCGCTAATGACGAATGTGGAAAATGTTCATCAGACATATATGCCTGATGGGGCATGCAAACCAATAATTGTATTAAAAGGCTAAGTTTCTGCAAATTTTATGTCAAAGGTTTTTTACGTCACTATGGGTATATTCATTTTTTTATGACGATACTTTTATAGCTAGGTAGAAAACGTTACAACAATGAAATCATAAGATCATGCTCGAAATAAGCATAATCAGTTGTTCAGGTTTTCTTGTGCTCGCCTCGAATGAATTTTTTCCTTCAAAGTATTAAACCTTGTTGATATATTATTTTACATTGATCAAGTGTGTTACCAGCATTTTTACTGTTGCATTATGCTAATGATCCTCGTGTCAACATTGCATACCTTTAGTGAATCATAAGATACAACGGCCGATTTAATCGGCCTCGTATGATTTTATACACCCCAATATGGTCCTTTCTTTGCCTTTAAAACTTAGACAGTGGGGTTACTGGGTAAACATTTTTCAGCCGCCAGAATAGCGGCACATTTACGATGCCACCACTGTATCGAATTCGCTCGTCGTATGGCTATATAACACATCCGTATCAGCACCTTAAGTCACTTACGACCAGTATGGTTACTTCGATCTTTGCTGCTGTTACGGCTGCTATAACACAGAATGCACAAACGCAACGTCAATGATAATCCTATTGGCCGATTGAGTAGATTGCGCTCGCTCGATCGCTTTGCCTTTGGGTGGTTTAAAAAAAGGCTCTTTAGCCGCCTTAGAAACTCACCGTGAGCGACTGAACCCTCAAAATTCTCCCGCTCCCCCTATCTGTCTCGTAACCAATCGGCAGCCATTATTGGTCAACTCCACTTACCGAAGCACAGGCGATCGTAGACGATGAGCTAGCCTGAACGGATGGTCAGTGGCTAATACACACACACCGCTTAACCGCATAGAAAAACGAGAAGAAGGGAGAGAGCAAGCTACAGAGAGAACAGAAGTAAAACGAAGATCCAACGTGCCGAAGATCTGGCTCTCTCTATGCCGCCGCCCTCCCAGCGGCCTGTCTTCTTGAAGGATACCCAACCGGTTAGTTTTTCGAATTTAGCCATTGTGATCATTTTGGCTTCCTTCTCGTCGTTGTGTAACTACAACCAAACAGGGGGGATGGGGTGGTGGTGATGGTAAAATCGTAGGTCGTTAGGAGTCCCAATGGGACTGACGGCTAATACTTATTGAAGGCTATATATATATATATATATATAAACATATATATACATATATATGTACACTGGCACGATTGCGGCGATATGCATTTCCAGTGTCTGTTTGTTAGAAGGGACGAAGAAGAGCATAGGGGACTCTAGCAGCGCGTTAGCTAACGCGGTTATTGCTGATAATTACGGCGTCATTCCACGATATTTTGCGAAGAACTCACCTCAACTATCCATAATCTGGTCTGCCTTTAAGACAGACTTCGAAACGTGAATTGATGAGGACTGAAGTGAGTGAATGCGTTTTGTATGGTGATGGGCAACATTGGAGGATATTGGACAGAGCGGCTGTAGTTCCATTAAGAGGCTCCTTGAAATAACGCATGTCCGACTTGTCGCCTCTTCATAGCGTCAGGTAAATACGTTCATAGGTTAGTTATACTGGGTTAAAGGTGACTGCGCTTAGTTTGATAATGACTTGCTCATGGCTAGTCAGGGTTAAACGCGTCAAGCTAAGTCGGGCAGGTCAAGGTGGTTAAAAATGCTACGATCTCTACTAGCGGTTTTGGGTGATAGTTTACGAGAATGTCCAGTTACGGACGATAGTTTCAGGCTATACAGTACCTAAATATGTTGGTGTAGCTTCTGAGCACACAGCGCGAATGCAATTAGGGGTTCCCGCGATTATGCATGGAAATATATGAACCCAACTTGTCCGTACCAGGGTCGTGGGTCAAAAAAATCTCAACTGTTGCGGCAGACTTATGTGGCCTTAGTTTGATAACGTATACACTAAAATAAGTTATCTAGACCGTTTTTATTAATAAAAACTGCTGCCCATAGTGAGTTCTATTCAGAGATTGAATATTTTTTCAGAAATCACCATTAGCCAACATGTAACGTTGACGGTACACCTTTCCGCATTGTTTTCGTAAAACAAATCACTCCCATATAAATGTAAGTGTGAATGTGCAACGGCAAGGCTCGAACCCGTGCACCTCCCACCTACCCGAGTGTCTCCTCCTCGTCGTCCTCGTCTTCCTCCTCCTTCTCCTCCTCCTCCTCCTAAAGTCGGCTCAAGGCGCACACGAATGCACCCGGAGGCCACCGGACTCAGCCATAATGAGTTAAAATTGATAAAATGGATATCGTGTTTCAAATAGATCAAAAGCGATCAAATGTCACCTGAGTTACACTTCAGGTCATTATTATTATTATTCATTAAACGGCATCATTATTGAGTTATCACAGCTAAATCATCAGTTATCGCCGCTATATTCAGTTTCGTAAGTCACCTTACCTCATCACAGCACAATTTTGTTACATACATTTTAGTAAATACTGGTCACGCTTACCACATTACCACTTGTGAATGATATATTTTTATGCACGCCAAGATCTTAACAAAAAGCCATTCTACAAAGGTAGCTATAAGATTCTTTGAGCGAGTTTCATTTGAACCTCGTGGGTCGCTTCGCGACAGTGCCGCCGAAGTCTACGAAAAGCGCAGGGCATGGGCACATGAGAAACGCTACACGAAACGACCCCATTCAAATGTCTTCTGTTTGTGGGTTATTCTTGATGTGGGGGTGTGTGTGTGTGTGTGTCCCAAAGAGTTTGGCTTATGTGCAACACAGAAGCACAACGAGCAAGCCAAAGAGAACAACGGAGAGAGCAAAAAGCGTGAGAGAGGATTTGTTTATTGTATACGTGTGTTTTTTTACGTTCTTATTAGTGTGAGTTTCCATTGAGGTGTTTTTATGTTTTCCCTCCACTGAATCAAGTGACCGAGCGTTCTATGTAGCGGCAAACTGTGTCTGCGGTTGTGACGAAGACGTCGTCGTTGATGCGTGCGGAAGCGAGTCAATGACGCCACCTTCTCACATTTGAGTTTTCTGTGTGAGTGTCAATTGATGAGAAAACATCCTAGTCTGTTGGACTGAGAAGTCCGGACAAGAATAAATGGAAAACGAACGACATCGCTTTAAAATTGTTTGCTTTTGTTGGCGTAGGATGATGGCGACGACGACGATGATGATGACGGCGTCGACAACGACAAAATTTCTTCTCTCTGGCGGCGACAAATGAGAGGCTAGCATAGACCACCGCAACGGAAAGTAGGCGGTGCCTAAAGAAACATTATGAATAGTTTGATTTTCATTACTAGCCTCAGTAGCGTTACGATGGCGCCATTATGTCATCGTGACTCGGCTATGTCAGTTGTGTGTGTTTGCTGTTTGTAATGGACGACAGACGGTCATACTAACAACGTTGACGGTGACGGCGGCGATGGCAGCGGCGTCTGAATCGGACTGTTACGGTCTGCTGGCCATGAAAAGTGGGGTAAAGTCAGCTCTGAGTATTAGTTGTCAGACCGTCAACTACTGGCTGCCTGAGGGAAAAACGTATTTAACGTTTATTACGACGATCTCGTCTGGTGAAGTTTCAGATTGCCTTTTGCGTTATGTATCGTCATCCTGACGGCCTTACGTTACTCGGTATTCGTCCATGACCCCTGTCTTGAGTTTGTGTAGCGTAAGCAGCGATAGAGCTGTTTGTTATCGAGTGATGACGGAATGTTTACAGGACGGCGTGACTGTTACTCAACATGCGGAAAGACTATAATAACATTTCTAAGCAAATTATCATAGCTTCGTCTTTGCTCTCATGTTCCATTTGTTTGGCTAGTCTGATCCTGTTGTGTAGAATATTCTTATGAGCCACATTGTTATACGACAACGCATCTATTCTATCGTCCGGTTTTATTAATCCTAATAAGTTATGCCTTACCTTAACCTTTAGAAATAGAACTATTTTGCTAGAGTTGACTTAATTAGTTTAGTACTGATAGTCACAATATATAGGGAGAATGCAATAGCTCTCTGTGAGTGACGTATTGTCCCTATACAAACAGATACGCTTAGCTAAATGGGTTATCGCTCTGTTTAGTATAGGTATCATTATATTAGTGCATAGATATTGCATCACTTCAACTTTAATATCTAATCCAACTCATTCATCAACGAGCAAATGTCTGAGAAATAGTGCCAGGATGCGTATGGAAGATAATTGAATCATGATAGTACTGGATTCAAACGAACCTCCTCCGAAACCACCATCTATCATTATAACGACAACAGTAACAACAGTAGAAAAGTAATAGGAGGCCATGTAATTATTTATACAGATAAATCTACATCGTGTTTGTAGACCATGATGTGTTTGTAGAATGACCATGGTACCATCATTGGTTCGATGCTGCTGTACGCGTCGTCACAATATTTTCCCTGATTTATACTTTTTATTTTGTTTTGATATTTTGAAGATATTGTGAAGTTCTGAGGTGGAACTCCGAATGGGCGTCATCTTCACCGCAGGAGTCGCTCAAATGGGCTTTATCCACCAAATACTAGCGTAGCAAATACAAAGGAAATAACCCTTCGCTCTTACATGTGATAGGTACGTGGCTGCTGTCCGCCTGCGACCGAGTTCCGGGTAAGAATTAAAAAAACAACAAAATGGCAACACGACTGGCTTTCGATGTAAATCATAGAAACGCAGAGATTCTCATTTTTCGGTCGTTTTCTGCCAAAAATAATCCGATCTTCGTCACCTGTGCCTTCGACACCTCTTCAGACAAGTAGTCCCAATCGTTTTCGTATAGAGATTCGCGTAGTATCCACTACGCGAATCTCTCCTTTTCCCACCAACTCGCGACTTTTGATAAAAGAACCTTAACAACGACAACCTGTTGTAAATTTGTGTAACCGGAGCTGGATTGTGGTTCATTTGCTGGCGCTATAAAGTGGCCACCAAGTGACGATCATTTATTTAGTTGTCGATTGCACTTTTTCCAGGGAGTATAACAAGTGGCAGCAGCAGCAGCAACAGCACAGCTTTAGTGCGAGAAAACAGTTTGTAGCGGTCCAATTCGAACGTGATGCTATACCATATAGGAGCCATGGCAGTGGCTGTTAGAGACATGTTAAGTTCGACTTGCTCAGCGGTCCTCCATCGTGGCCAGACGAAAGCAACGAATGGAGTGGGGCGACTTAACGTTGCCACGAGAAGTCCGTGGACGCTCGTTGTGTAAGTGGAGCTCATCTTGGCAGCCCGGGGAACTGGAAGGAGGAGGAGGAGGAATGGAGGGAACCAGCGCTGACGCGGAAGGCTTAGAGCGGATTAGCGCCTTCCGTCTCTGAGCAATATTGGGAGATGAGAACGGGCCGAACATTTACGGGCACACAATGTCAACAGGAGTGCCGGCGGTTACTGAGATTGTAGACGTACCCACCTATCTAGCCATCCCTACCAACCAACCACTCAAGGCGGTGAGTAGTTAGTATGGTCAGATCCTATTGGGGTTCAGCTGATAAAGGGAACTATGGCTGGACTGGGCTGTGTTGGAACGATAGAATGGAAACACTCGCGCCTCACACAGGAGGCTAACCGGTGTGGACAATTCAATCATGTCCTATGGCAGCATTGCCGACATCCATCTGAGATTTGTGTCAGTCAGGTCAGCCGTTCGCTGATAGGGGTGGTAAATACCTATGATTTTGCCTTAATTGACTCAAAGATTGGTGACGATGCCCCACTAGGACCAGTCGGCATTCACATTCAGCAGTAGCAGAAGATGATGACCCTCGGCACAAATGTTCCAATATATAAATTAGACGGTGTCAGGTTGTGCTTAGTCATAGAGTTAACCTGGAATGATATTTGTGCTTAAGCTCCTCAACGGCTCTATTCATGGTCAAATCTCTCATCGAATGGTTCGACCATGATGCTATCTATCTACATTGACGATACCCTTCTCATAACCATCGAATGGCAAGCAGGTAATGCTGGTACTGTAGTTGAGTTGAATGACATTTTGCTGTTAGGCTCTATGAGATGAATGGGTGGTAGATTTTTCAAGACCATATTTCTCGCTGGTGACAAAAGGTGGTCGTTAAAAATAAATTGAATTGTTAACTGCGCTGCAATTCATTGACCATCATGAGTGGATATTGTTGAAAAGAGTTGTTAGTGGCTTTCGCTCTCTAGCCCTCCAAGGGCAAAGAATGCTTTTGTGTCATGACTTTTAGTGAAATAAACGCGCACTGAAGAACGTCTTCATTAAACAAAGAGCAGCCGCCTTATTCAATCCAATACAAAAAGTGGCATACATTTCTGCATCGGGCTCAGTGCTATGTGGCTACCTCTTGGTTCTACGAGACGAGCAAATGTGATGTATTACGGGAACCCCCTACTTTTCGATGATGCTAATAGTATAAGGCGACCTTAAAGTGAAAGCTGTTGCTGTAGACCTGTGTAAGAATGTTGTTAGTGGTAGAGTGGTCATAATGCTGTGTACGTGGGTCATTATGAGCGCCATTTCGCCCCAGGTACAGTAAAGCCGTCATTGTGGGTCGAGGGGCAATGCGTTGCCGCCTTAGGGCGTTGATAGCAGTTCCTTGATGCGTCCCATAGGCCAAGAGGGATGCTGGAGTCCTGCTTTTTAAGCTGTTTAATCTGCCATCGGGCTTCATCGCTTGATCGCGCTACTACTGCTTTAGCTGGTCCTGTCCAGTTCGTGCATCGTCAATGTACCTTAATGATGAGGATGGTCTTCCTTCGTAGGCGTTTCGGCCGTGTCTATGTGTGTGTGTGTGTGTGTGTTAGAGAAGTTCCTGTAGCATGTGCACACGCTTGTGCGTTTTGTGCGTATGTATTTCATGTATGCGCGTATATGCAGGCGATAGGCGAGAGAGGAAGAAGGCAAGCGAGAGGATAGAACGCTTCGCGGTATTATATGGTTGTGCTTACGCTATGCCTGATCGTGTCCGCTGTGTTTGGCGGGCGGTGCCCTACGTGGCTGGTTTTATAGTTATCGTTGTCGTTGCTGTTCCGTACCCTGTTGTTGGTGTTGTTTTTGTTGTTGTTCCCCATCTTCGCGAATGGTCGTCGCCGGCGGGTTGATCGTGGCTGCCGATGGCGATTGAGGACGATGGTACGAACCACGTTGAGTAGCGCGACGCTGGTGCGATGAGAATCGGGGGCGGGGTTGGC
>MNPL01000250.1:0-11366 GCA_002081605.1 Tropilaelaps mercedesae
TATATATATATATATATATATATGTTGAGATTTTTAAAGGTTTGCAGAAACAATAAAGTGCGAGTAGTTTCTTATTACAGTTATCACGCATAACATCCGTTTAGAGATGAACGATTCAAGATTTCATCAGCAGACGCATGGTTGAGACATCACATTTGTTTTATTCTAAAAGAGGCTCATACAATTAAAATATGCGCAGACAACTTCGTTAGAAGCGACGCGCGTACTTGCTGGCTTTTGCGATTCAAATTTAAAGGCATTGTGAAGAGCGTTGTAGCACGTGGACGAATTCTGTCGAAAATTCGTTGAAAAGTCCTGTTGAAGCTGGTTTGAAGGAGGTTTGATGGTTCAACATGTCACTTCGTCTTTAAAATATTTCTAAAACATGTTTTAGATCTCCCGACGTCGAGCTCGGTGGCTTGGTGCATTCGTATGCGCCGTGCGACTGGAAGAGACACGTAGGTGCACGGGTTCGATTCCCACCGGTGCACATTTACATTTATATGAGGTCCGTCTTGTGAACTAATGCAAAAACTGCTACCGTGGGCGTTAAATGTTGGCTGATGGTCAGCTTAAAAAATATAGATCTCCCGACCAAGGCGCTTATAGTCGGAACCTACCAACAAAAATTCACTTTAACATAAGCAAATTTTGAAATTTTTCTCTTCTTTGGTTTGTATTGTATCAGATTTAAAATTTTCACAAACCTTTGCATGTTAATAGTTTTACAAAAGTGGATAATGTTACATCGCATTATGTTTGTGAAGTGTTTGTAATTGGTAGATTACTGTGAGTCGTAAGATTGACTTTTTTATTAGGTTTCGATTTAATTGATCAAGCGGACGATGACAGAGTACATCGATGACCACCTTCATTTACTCCTTTTTTAGTGTCAGGCCAGTTACTGTTTCCACATGACTTTGGAATTTCACAATAATGTCTTCAATCAGTCGCAAAAAATTACTCGAGGTTTTTAAAATTACTTGAAGCTAATTTTTGCTGAAGCGAGTAGACTTGTATCCGAAAAAGCCAATGACCGTTGAATGCTTTTTCGGTCAGTGATTTTCTTAGTTATCTTTTTTCGCTTATAATTGTATTGCCAAAATAATATGCTATTTTATCCACTCCGAGCAAGGGAGCTGCGCAACACGCTCTGTCATTTTCACACTGGCTTGGCCATCGAACAATATTTCCTGACCTAGACCTAGCTTGTTCGTGCAGACGTTCAATGTATTATTTAGAGGTTCAGGCTGATAGTAGATATTTTTTGCGAGCTCAAGCGGAAGGAAATAGAATTCCCTTAAAACAGCGCTTGAGCTCAATTAAAGTACTCAGATTAATCTCCCCATTAACAGTATCAGACTAACAAAAATTTCATCAAGGGAACGCCATTTCAAAATATGGCACGAAACACATACCATTGCAGCGTTTGTGCGTACACGTTTCAGTGACAGACTCCTAGGGCATAGATTCTGGCCCCCGATTTTTGACAGCCGTTCAAGAAGGTAAGATTTGGCGAACATTGAATAAAGATTTCGTTCAAAAAGCGCAATCGAAGATTGCTGTCACTACCACCATCCGAAGCCGCTTGCTTTGTCGTATGTGCGGAACCGCTTTAAAACGGACAACGCGTATGTTTGACGAAAGGATGACGGGCTGCAACGCTCCGGTTTTCTGTCGGTGTGCAAGAACGAAGATAAATTAGGTCGGATTGATTTAGAGGACCCAACCTCGATTATGGATATCTAGCTGAAGATTGGCGAAATTGGACTTGTCTGGCTTCTGGACAAAATAACACTGAATTAGTGGATCGATTGATTGATGCCGGGTGCAGGCACTGCTGTCTTAAAAGACGCCACAATGGGAGTCTAAGGTCTTTCTAGTGCCGTATGTGAGATACCATGAGCATATATACATATATATATACAAATCGAGAGAGAGATCGAGGGAGCTAAAAGGGGAAAAATATGTTTGAGGCATTTACAACTATGGCAGACGGCTAAAGGAAACGAGAAGAAACGGTAGCTAAGTATATGTAATATTGTTGTGTATAATCGTTGTTATCTCAGAGTTCGAAGCAGCATTAGCATACAACCTAAACACATTGCTCGGTGACTATGTCATACCCTCAGGCGTAAGCCGTTACAACTGGGTATTCTAGAGCTAAGAAATAACACACGTGATTATGTTTTTTTTGCCAATTTGAATATAGTCATTATTAATGTACTAATATTAAAACATTTATCACGCGATTATGTTGTCGCGTTTAAGGGTGCAGATTGATAGATCTTTTGCGTTCATATTTGGTGTCTTTCTGTTGCTTAAATGCATGACCATACAATATAATACAATGTGATTTACTATTTGATTCATCTTCTTATTCTTTTCGATTGTGTTACCAAATAAATATTTCAACCGGAAAGCTCGCGCATATACTCGTTTTCACCTATTTCTGGTACGCCATGTATCGCTCAAGATTTACACGCTGTATTTGAATTTTGGTGGCAACTGTTTCAAGCCTCGCTCACAAGCCCTTTGATAATTAGTGTGGTAACTATTTCTGATCATTTTCAAAGATAACTATAAACGAGCGTTCAGAATTTTTGGTGGAGGTTGCCAATCTAATCTCTATTTTGGTTTTTTGGCGTTGCCCGTAGAAAATGAGAACCTCTGCCATTGCAACGTCTTCCACGTTGCATTTTACAGACAGTGTAGCAGTTGCGATCTCCCAATTTAAAAAATCGGCAAACAGTATGCATATATCTCAGTTTTTTGAGTCTCTGTAGAATACATAAGAGTTGGCGAAACTGGAGTTTCAACACTTGTGCTGACTTTCTTTTAAGCATTCTGGTTTACTCTTCCATAAAGTGAGCATTAGGTTGGTTTATTTTTTAAGGCTTTTTTTAAGGCTGTAGAAATGCAAAAAATCTCTATATCATTCACCATCTCTAGCAAAAGTTATATTTCCTACCATCATGGCTGATTTTCATGGCTCGAAAATCTGCCCAATATATTTTACGTTAGTTCTGCCCCGATTCTAAAAAAGAGAAATTACTGTATAAGTAGAGCAATTCTTTATAGTCATTCCTTGCTATATGCCTACGTTGTCCTTTTGCGTAAATTACGAAAAATTACCGAAAATTAGTTACGAAAAATTTAACGGAAGCTTTAAGATAAAAAAAAATGTGTACCTACACTTCGACAGAAGATTTTTTTGACAGGATTCGTACAGTGTAGCTCAACAATTTTAAGCGAATAGATGCTATATTTATGTAAGAACACGATAGTGGGCCCTGAAATTTTCATGCCAGGGCATTAGAATTGGTTGATACAATAAATATTTGGGGGTGTGAGATACAAAAGTCAAAAATGTGCAAAAAGGCAGTCAGCGAATTTGGATAAGCTTGTTGATGAATCAGACGGAATGCCATCAATAAAAACACGGTCGAATAGTGAAGGGCGGACCGATGGAAACAGATTTGTGAAAGGGTTCTCCGACGCAATACGACAAAGTTCTCTAGAAGAACCTCGTTATAGCCGTGATAATCTACGCCGATAATCTTGCGGTAACAGTTAACGCAAAAGTCTCTTAAGGCATGGCCTTGAAATAGCCCCGGCAAAGGGGAGGTTGGTCCTATTTTTTAACAGTCAGAAGTGCTTGTTAGTGACTATCCGTTTAGACGGTAAGAATATTCGAAACATGTTATACGCTATCCAAGCATTTAACTAGACAGCAGCATGTTAAATATACTACCGAATCGTCAAGCAGCAGTAAAGCAACAGTAGCAATGGAGTTAGGCCTAATATTATCAAATGTCTGCGGGCTCGGAGGGTTTCAGGGATTTTTATGTTTATGTTACTAGTAACTTCTATAATGCTTTTTAGAGACCTGGCACTAACTATGCCTATAGTTAGCACTATAGTTAGTATAGGCACTAATTATGCCTATAGTCCCATAGTTAATGCCTAGGCATTAACTATGGGACAACTACAACGAAGAATCTACTCCGAAGGACGTAGGATTTTCCAGCCCTCAGAATCATACAGGCTAACTGTAAGTACTGCGGCATTGTTAATTCTGACTGGTACCCCGGCAGGACTTCCCGATAAAGCTCCAGAAGGTTCTTCGGGAGAATACGGCTAGGTGGAAGGCGAAGGAATGGAAACTTATAGTAGTTAGCTGACAAGTAGAATGGCACGTCATTTCACGGAGTTACCTGGAACATACGACTCATCATACCAAGCACTGTCGACTGAATGGAACGAGTCGTCGAGAAACTGACATACACTCCAACCGAATTGTTGAGGGAAATTCCAGTTGTCTTTGTTACATGCCTCAAAAGACTCCAAACGCATCGTTCCTCCTGCGTATACTGATTTTCAGGACAAGAGCACATTCTGAAGCATATGCTGGCGATTGCGCGGGATTTTAAGTAATCAGAAAGAATATTGGATACCGGAACGCCAAGCAAGCGCTCGATAAAGATCCTGAAGACCTTTCTCATCCTTACGAGAACAGATATCAGTAAGACTGAAAAAGCAAGCTCATTTTGGCAATTATGCTGGAAAAAACTATCTCTAACGTAGTGGATGGTAGGTGCATGCTGCAAGTATTATTATAGACCAACATTCCTTTAGCAAGGAAATATTCTTATAGAACATTCCAGCAGTTGTGAGGTAATGGCTGATAGACGTAGTCCGGGAAAACGGCAATGACTGACGTGCTTGGTCTACTAGGTTATCATGGTTGTTCTGTGCTACCTGCAAGTGATTTTTATTATATTTACCGAATTATTAACTAAATGTGCAGACTCTTCATCCATAAAAATGTGAAAATTTTCATCCACTTTCTAGATTGTCTTAAAGGGGCAACTCAAAAAATTGCTTCTGGCTCTTTCTAATCTCCGGGCTTAATCCAATTTCTTTGGGCGAAACTTCAGTCAAAATCAAAAACGTAAAGATAAGGCGATCCTTAAACGTGACGTTTTTAAAACGCTATAAAAATAAACCGACTTTGTAAAATCTTATCCAAGCTTAATGCTGCCTCCCGCATCCTCTAAACATGTTCAAGACAGTCTGTGGCATTTTGAAGATACCTCTGGTTTGCCTGGCTATATTTGCCGACTAACTTCTGTTAACTAGTATATCCGCTATATATTTTCTAGTATACCAGCGAACGCTCTGCAGTGACAGTCCCAACATTTAGTTAAAGGAACATGGGATCAATGGGAACATAATCAAAAGCTGCATTCATAAGCATGCATAAAAACTACCTTAGACTATCGAAACATTAGAACATATTCGATTATTCTGCTAGTTGGTATGTTAAATGTGATTTAATAACTTTTACAACTGCGTTCCTTCTACTTAGGTTATCTCGTAGAGAAGCGTTAAACCTTATTTTCGGTGTCATAGTCTCCTTAACATCATTTGACTTCGCCCTTTGCGGTTTTGCATTGCCGTATGTCGCTAAATCGCTAAATTGTCCTTCTTTCATTAACGAATTCGTCCACCCTCAAATTCAAAACCGCCCTCAAAACCTTTTGTGTACCCGACCCGGCGAAAGCTACTAAAATGAGCTTCAATATTTCAAAAATCGTATCTGGCAAACCTCAAAAGATTACTCAGTAGCACACTTCCAGTGAACTCATTTTTCCTAGCTTCCGCATAAGATTAATCCTTACTAAGTTATGCTATATTTCGGCACATTAGGCCCCTGTGGTCCTCCCGAAGCACTCATATACCATTAGAGTCAGTACTTGTATATTAGAGAAGAGTTTCTACTACGTATCCTACATCCCTGGCTAATCCGTTCAACTAGTAGTTCAAGTAGTAGCAAGTTGCAAAACGAGTAAGGCAAGGCTGATACACTACGGGGTCTCCTTTGTTTCCGTTAATGCAGAGCGGAATGCTGTGGGAAGTTTAAAATGATGTAAATGAGGATTGATTAGTGTGGGCAGTCAACCCGGATATCTCCATCTCGATACTGTTTGTCCCGATCAGCTTTTTATGTGATAGGGTAAGCAAGAACACTCAGCTTAGTGGTATGCAGTAAGAGCTAAAGTGCCCAGGCTTTGAGTACGTACATCTCTCAAAGCAATGTGAAGGCAGTACGAAGCTTACAATGGGAAGGGCTTCCGGGCTTTTAGGTTCTTAGCATTCCGCTCGTTTATTTAAATGAATGAGACTTGTTTCTTTATCAGCCCAAAATATTAACGAAGCTTATATTGACTCGATCCAGTTATCTGGCATTTCCGTAACACGTGTTTTATCGTAACTGGTTATGACTGACATTTTGCCCAGTGATTAGCTATTTTAACTAGAGCCTCGCAAAACGTGTAGGCCCCAAATCTGCATGTAATACAATGATGACCGCAGGCTTCGATAGCCCACTTCATATTAATTTACGTGGAACAAACCCTTTTTCGGTAGCCGTTTCTATAAATTCTTCTCTAAATAGCTCTTTATGTTTTTCGAACTTTAAAAAGCCGTCATCGTCTCGAGAGCCAAACGAGTAACAAAACTTGGTGATGAGGAAAAAGTATCCCGGTTTGTGTGACCACATCAAAAAATTCTGAGCCAAAATCGATTGTTTAACGTTTCACGTTTCAGTTCCACCTATGGCTTCAGTCTTGAAAGGCAGCCGCTAGCTTAAATGTCCTAACCAGCAGCTGTCGCAGGACTTAAAAAAACAGTCATACATTTTCATGTGAATAATTACCATGGCGGCTGTCTGTTATAATAACTGACAACGCTGATTTGAATCGTAATATAGTTGAATCTGTTACGAGAGAATATAGTGGGCATATATTATTAGCTTGGTTCAATTTTATTCTTATTTTCTAAACACAACATTTTAAATTGTCCTAATAAAACTTTCAATTTTGCTCTAATGGCCTAGGTTTTTGCATTGTTGTAGCTATGAACGATACAGCATTGATTTTTCAACCAACTTTCAGGCTTCATATTATAATACGTTGTCGGCTTGACATATTAGATTAATAGGGAGAGTTGGCTACAGTTGGCGGCAGATAAAGGATGTATCCAACGTTTCGCAATCGTTGTAATCGCACGAATCTCATTAATAAAGTAACAATTTAGGATTAAATGGCCTGCCCGTACGATTCACACGGTGCTCTCATTCGCCGCAATAAAACGTGAAACTCTAATTGCGTTCGCAGTAATGTCTTTGATAAGTTATCGCAGCAAACGCTTAACAGTAAATTTGCCATTACAACAGATACACCGTCATTGCCATAAGTTGCCGCGGTAAAATGTTAAACATTATCCGTCTTATTGATTGTGACACAAGCAGACTAGAATAGACTAGAATAACGAATTTAGACTAAAATAACGTCCACAAAAGCTAAATATTTGTCACTGAACTTTGAACGTCGTATTTTTGATGAGCCCACATTTGGATGTTTTCTGCAGTATGATAATGGTAAGACGCATTGTAGTCTATGGAGTAGATTTTTATATGGATCTTTGTTTCAACTATTTTCCAAACCTGCTAGACCCAGCTGTTTTCAATGTAAATTATCCGTAACGATATTCCGTAATTATCACACGTTACACGGCAAGCATCCAAAAATATGATACCCACTATAGTCAAACATGAGCCATATGTTTTGCTGAACCATTTATCGCAGCACAACAAATACAAATCACGAGATCTCTACATATCGTGGATGTTTTGTAAATTATTTCCATATAAATAGTTTACATGTACATTTTAGTGCAACACAAAACGACTGCGTTCACTGAAACTTGAGCTATCAAAAATAACTGCAAGGTACAATCCACTAACATTGCATGTACAACGGTGTAACAGAAACGTACGAAACTAGCAGTCGATGGGTATATAAAACTGCCCTCTCTCAACTACTTACCTCAATAGTCAACTATCTTCCATTATTATTTACGTATGGGACTCGGATAGGCAGAAGAACTGCAAACTAATCTTCTTAGTTGCGTGAGCCTGCCCAAGGTTAATATGGAAACTGGCCAAACGGAACGTTCCAAGGGATAGCGTCACCGAAAATGAAAGAAACGGAGCGAATTTATGAGAGCTAGGAAAACGAGTCTTCGTCGAACCGAAGCTTTCTCCTTAAGGAAGGGGAATGTACCTGGCGAAGCATCAAACGAAGATAAAGTACAAGCCCACCGCCCCTTGTAGGCAGCGCTGCCGAAACAGTCCGTCTTGTACCTCATGCCAAGAAGGGGACAGGTATTAAATTCTTGAGACATCGTATTAGGAAACGCCGGGTTTCGAGGATAGGGCCCAATGCCAACGATCGATAGGCCGTCTTATCGTCATCCGAACGTTCTCCTTGTGACGGAGCTGCCGGACGGTGTACGACGAACATCGGGGTCTGCAAATCCACGGTTCTTTGGGCCAACATTGCCGATAGCGGACCAAAACCAATGATCAATAAGCCGTCGAAAAGATAAAAGAACGGGACCGGTGCATCAGCTAAAAGTGGGCAATTGAGAAAAGTTGGGAAAATGAGAAAGTAGACAATGTCGTTATTTATGATGGGTCTCGCTCCGTTGTTCGTCGCACGGGGAGGCCGCAGTGAGTCGTTCATTGATCCGAAAGGTTTGGAGCCCCGTTCGGTGGTAGTGGATGGTGCAAGCGACGCCTATAGCCTATAAGAGCGGAGATAGTAAGCAGTTATATAGGATAATGGCCAGTCCGGGTTTTACATAATAGAGAAGCAGTTCCATTATATCACGAGTGATAATTAGCTAGAATTATCATAATTAATCTATAAAGCTACAAATTACTAGCCTACTTTTAGCTGCTAAACCGTATAAACATGAAGCTATTGACGTATTCTGCCTATACATAGTAGCTTGGTACTTTAATGCTTTCTTAGCAGGCATATATGTTAATCTGTAAAAAACATATGGCAGAAATATGCCACCTAAACGAATAAAAATGAAAAAGAACTAGTAACGACCTTTCCAAAAGCAGGGCCCCCGAATTGAAAATACTATTCAACGCCTCAAGATCAATGCCTCAAAATTATTAGCATCATCTTCACATGCAAGCTGCTTTTCTCTGCCTTACGTTTTTTTCTCAAATGAAACACCCCAATAATTTATTTCTTCTCGGGCACTGCCAAATGGCTCATTTAAGCGCCGTCTCGTGACTAGTAAGAAAACCTGAGGTAAGACCGGCTATTTGTTAGAAGCTAAATATTACCGAGTGTTTACGAGGTCTAATTGTTATAGTACCTAGATTTTTACATAGCCTCAAAAAGAGAGTGCGATATCAAATAATCCCTACAAGCTCAAATATGAATAAGCTTTTAATCAATGTTTAAGTTTTAAGTATCCTATTCTACGAAATTTTTTATCGAGTAGAGAAAACCATTGCTTTAGATACTAAAATCGCTAGTGAAGAGCCCATGGAGTTTAAAATTCATAACAGGGAACAACATTGGCTTGTGCGCCAATGAAATGGACTCCTATTTATAAGAAAAACGACCGGAAATTTGGTATGTCGTGCCGTTATACCGAAAAAATTCTAACGCATTTCAAGTCGATTGCGGAAAAGCATACCTGCGATCTGTAGATAAATAATAGACAAATACATTGACCATGATTAAGTTATAGATCAATCATAGCAAGGATGTTCTTGCAACTGTCTCTCCCTTTCTATCATCTATATGCGTGATTATAAAATAATTATTATAAGAGTTATTTGTCGTGAGAAAATCAAATATAGTGATCCCTAAGTATTGACTGTTAATTCTATAAAAAACTTCATTATCCACCAAATGAAGGACATTTCTCGTAAACCATATCGTAAAATTCCTTGCTTTGCATGAGCTATTTAATCTGCATGAACAAAAGGTAATAAAGCGTAAATTGACAGCTGAGCATGTTAATCGAACAAGAGGGGACAGGGCATTATTTTGAAATTGCCGTAAACAATTTGATTGTGTTCACTTCGATTTCCCAAATTTACTATTTCAAATTTAATCGAACCTTTCGTTCTCTAACATAAACATAAGCATTATATTTGACACTATATTTGGCATTATATTTCTTGTTGGCCAAACAGTGACTTATTTCATGGAATATTGCCTACCAACTTCGTAAAGTATATATATAAACTTGTTTTCAATAAATGTTGGCTACTAATGAGTGTTATCATAGTAATGGTAATTAATGCGCCATTCTAATTTTTACTACTATTTTTTTTTGGTTTAGTAATAAAAGTGAGCTTGTATTGTGTTATATTATAATACCTTATAATGATTATGATTATTTCAAGGGTTTTCTTATTGTAACCAAAGTTTTCCATTTAGCACGAAAGGGGTAGGTAATTCAACTAATTTTATATTTTATATGCAGTTCATGTGCCAATGTGTCGAGACCATCCTGCCTAGGAAGCCTACCAGTCTTCCTTCGTTTTACAGCTACCAAGAATATAAACGACTGGTCTAAACAGCAAGTATATTAGCTACATCCATGGTGCTAGCTCTCTCTGAATTAAATGATAGAACGGCATTTCCGTTTATAGGGAAAAACGCACAGTACACGTAGCTTTGTTAGGTTAGCAGAAAATGATCATGGTGCTTCGTTAATCTGCGTTACATGTTTACGTCAGGGCCATTTTTGCATCATTTTTTGTACATGGTTTTTTACTTGTACTCGCAATGCAGACCAGATCGGAACAACAACCATATAGTAAGGCTATGCAAGAGTATGTCTTTAAGATTCATACTCAACTTAATCCCATTGGGCTGATAGACCCTATATAAAGACAAAAGAATTTCTACACCACAGTATTTATTCTTTATATACAGCTTTCTTGTTTAAAGTTTGTTAATAGTTGTTTATAACGGAAATAAGTTGGTATCACTGTCATATATAAAATCGGATCAATATTGACGTTGAGGAGAGATAATGCGCCCAGATTTGAAAGAATCAATGAATATAACCAGGACCTCTTTATCTATTTTTGGAACTTGACAGACGGTTCAAGGAGACTCAATCTTTTAACTCCATGCGGAAGGACGTGACTTCTGACAAATTGATGATCCGTTTTTTTCAAATATGGTTATTTCATTTTTGTGTTATACTCCATCAAAAAGTTCCTAGATTTTGTAAATTTACTAACTGTTGTCAGGTTAGACGGAAAGTCTCTCTGGAGGATTCTATGATCCCCTAGCATCACTGATTTCTAAATTATGGCTTTTTTATATCTGGCGACAAAACCTCACTCAGGTTAAACTGTGCGTAATGTGCACAAATTATTATTATTATTGTTATATATTATTATTATTATATCTTATTATTATTTTATATTATTATTATTATTATTATTATTATTATTATTATTATTATTA
>MNPL01000252.1:0-37070 GCA_002081605.1 Tropilaelaps mercedesae
ATATATATATATATATATATATATAACTGCCTACTTGAATACCATAACAATGAGTGGGGTTTCCATTGCAACAAATTCAACTCATTTTATTGAATTTGTTCAATTATTGCTGCTGGCAATGTTGTCGGACCTCGTGTGCAAACCCATTTTTTCTCTTCTGGTCGCTCTTGTCCCCTCCTTTTTCATTTCTACGGTTACCGCTGTTTTTACGATAATACCAAACCCGGCCATTGCCTCTTCTTGTCAAACCACCATTCATTGGAACCTGTAGATACTTCCACACTCCCCCCCTCAACAGCACTCCATCGGTGTGCCTCATCAGCCTCAGCAATCTGCGGGTACTGTCAATTCCGCACCAACAAGAGTTCGGAAAAACGGCCTAGTTTTACAGCAACACCATCAACAACAGGTAATTTATTATCAGCAATAGTAAAGACGAGGTTATTGAAAAATGAAGGACAAGTGAACATGACATAGATATTTAAGAACAACACCATCGAACGCGTAAACGATAGAAGCATATTGAGATACAAGCAGAGAGTGAAAACTTGCCGCTAATAGACTCCTGACGCGAACCGTTTTTTGCATGTACTTTATGTTGACCTCTTCTTTATAAACAAACGGCATTTAAGTTTATAACGAGTTATCTTGATTCCATATTTTTGTAATGGCATCATAAAATCTAATAGTTTAAGTGATCCTCGATGTTTTTTATATACATGTGTATGTCACCTTCACCTAATCTGCTTGAATAGCAATTGGATCCAGCAACTAATTTTACAAATGCTGAAGTTACTGGAGAATTTCCCTGCTTTGAGCTCGGGACTGCTTTCGCATTATTTTAAAAACCCTAGGCCCACTGTGTACAGAGAGTATGTGTTTGACACCAGCGGATCGAACTGGCGCTCACTACCAGCTCTACAGCTAGTCAACCATTCAGACCGCTGCGTTCTAAATAACAAATATGTTGTAACCTACTTTATTAGGCTAAAAACCGTTTTGATTTTTACATTCTTTTAATATACAATGGCTTCATACCTCATCTTAGCAATGGACAGCGGTAGAAAGTAGACATGTATTGCTCTATTGTAATAGCTATTTAGCAGGATCCTTATCACAAACAGCGTTATAGAGAAGTCTATACACTATCCTGTTATCTCTATCTGCTCTAATAGCTTTCTCAGCATAGAAGAAACCCGATAGAAGTATATAACATTGGATGCAACAGTTACTTAAATTAGCTGCCAGTTTGCGTAAAAACCGTTCTTCTTACGAACAAATAGCTAACAGCTTATTGAATCTAAAACTCTTTGGACTAACTATGGTTGAGCTATGCTTACGCATATTCGTTGATCTACCGCATGCCCAAAGAGTGATGTTGTTGTTGTTGTTATTATTATTATTATTCTTATTATTATTGTTATTATCGTTGTTGTTCTTGCTGTCGTCGTCTCGTTTTTAATCTCTTTCTCTCTTCATATGTATAATCGTTATTGATGTGCCGGTTCCCGGTGACCTCTGAATCTGGACTTCCCATTTGGAACCACATCGATTCTAACCGTCGACTACTTCTTGTACTACTACTACTTCTGCACCCATGACTACTACTACTACTGTTGCTGCTGTTGCTCTTACCGCTTCTTGTACCCGTTTCGTTTGATGGGTGACATTTCTGCGTGCATTGGTTCTTCGTTACAAATGACTGTTTCGTGCTCATTGTGTGATGACTCTTGACGTGCCGATGGCCATACACTCACAAACACACACACACACACGTGCAACCTGCTGTCACTTTTGGTAATGCTGTGGATCTGGTTGCTGATTTTGCTATTGTTTCTGCTGCTGCCGCTATTACTATATCCTGATGTGCACGTACTCGTGCTCACAATACTGAAATGTGGGGGCGGGTGTATCTATATTAGGGCGGCACGCAGACGCTGGCTCTGCAGCAGGCCAACGGTAACGTGTCTATCGTGCACGTCCAGCTTCCGCAGAGTCAGAGCGTGATTCAGCCGGCAAACCATGGGCAGGTGTCACAGGCTGCGACGTCGGTCATTCAGGCTACTTCGGCCACAGGAACAACCATTCAAAGCGTGAGTTTCAAAATTAAAGCTTTGTTTCTAAATTGTTAATATTATCTATGCCGCAAGATAAAAGATATGAGTTATCTCGATGCGCTCGTAGAACAACAATTTCTTTTTAATGGAGGTATAATACCAAATGCATTGTACGATAAAAGAATTCCGGAATCTTTTGTTAGAAAGCTGGCGTAGAATCCTTCTGTTTCTGTCAAGAATTTTCAGGGATTGGTATTGGTTATTATTATCTTTAATATTTATATTTTCAATTAAAGTTTCAAAATGATGTAAAAAAAAAATTTGACGTTGTATTTCAATTTATTGTATAAAAATATGCCAAATTTTTACAGTTGGAGAATGGGATAAGATCAAAGTGTGCATCAAAAATAAACTTGTATCGCCCGCAATCAAGTCAGGAAATACTTTACGTATGACTACCGTTATCAATTCTATTTTTTGTTTACTTTTTACTGCTGGTAGTTATCTAATACGCACTAAACACATAAATACTACTTCAATTAGTGTATGGCGCTTTGGGGGATCGAAACATGTGAATCATAGAAGCGGGTTCTGAAATGCTACTTGGCACAGAGAATAAACAAAAAAAATATCTTTATTGTTTATAATACTACAATAGATTTCATATTTTCTATTTGAACAATCGGAACAGTATTAGTCAACTGAAAACAACCATTGGTTCTATGGAAAGAAAACTCATTAATGTGAAATTGCTTTAGATTTTCTCTTGATTTTTTTTATTCGTATGCTTCAGCTGTTTTACTTGTATATGAAATTGTTTGGTATTGTTGTTTTTATTCATGCTGCTTGTTGTTGCTAGCTCGCTCTCGTTCGCATTTCTGGCGTAAGCCTGTCGCATTGTTTTCTCATTTCTTTATTGTGTGCGCATATGTGACTTCGTTAATTAATTGGGCCTTTCCTTACTGGATAGAAACAACTAGCAGTAAAGTATGCTTGCTCATATTGTTTTTGCGGTACTGCGTCTGGTAGAGAGTTTTGGCGACATGAACTGGCTTGAGTTGCTGTCACAGCCTCGCTGTAGACAGCAGTAGAATACCGTTGCCCGAGGCACGATATTCATTGAAATATTTCGGATTTTCATCCCTTGATATTAAGCTGAGTAACAACCGAAGAAATAACAGTTTGATTTTTCATATTAAGGTTTTATCCTTTATCGTCAATTACATATTATCTAAATCGAGTTACTAAACACAACTCAACAGATCAACTCAGTGAAGAGCGTATTCGTATAGAGCTGCTTTAAACTCACTGAAAGCTAATATAGGGGAAATTTGTAGCGCTTGTGATTGAACGAACGGTGTGTGCACTAGGTTCCGAGCGTTTTGTCAGTGCTTAATTGATCTATTGGATACAATTTTTGTCCTAAACGTCATTGACTTCAACCGAACGCTAGAACCACATAAATCTAGGATTAAAGTGGACATTCAGCGTTTTAAGTGGTATCATGTAGTCCTAAATAAAGCGTTTGTGGGCGGTAAATTGGATCTAATATGAATAGTATGGCATATGTGTTAAGTAGACCACTGACTGAATATATTGTGTATATTTTTTTAAAGATTGATTTGGAAACGATGTTATAGAAATGTGTTACCTTATTAGATTACGGAAAATGTTATTTATACAAATTGAATTAAGCAAATAAAAAAGATAGGCAAAAGGGTGTGAAATTATTTCCAGCATTTTGACTACTTACCGATTGGTTTCACATGTTTCGGTACATATTACATAAATTCCAACTGTATCATATGTTGCTATGAGTTGTGTAAGGTATAGCATGTTCTATACAGTTTCGGTTACCTAACGCAGAAAATCATAACTACTTTTTCATAACTATTTAAAAAAAAAAGAAAATCATAACTATTTCAAAACGTTACAAGGAAATGAGAAGAGCCAAGCAAAAAAATTCTCTTTGAAGCTCAACCTTAAATAAAATATTGAACTTAGATATAGATTTCAAGGTCCGTGATATACATTTTTTAATTAATATGTCGGGATATTAATAAATAGACCGTGCTCTTTTTGTTGTATTGGTTTGTTTGCAGCTAAAAAATCCGGTGATTTTGGTGAACAAAGGGTCCGTGATTCAGTCTGCGGGTGGCCAACAGTTAACCGAAGAAGTACCAGTACAACTCGTAGGCGGAGTGGGTGTTATAGGTGAGAGTGGAGTCGGTGGAGCAGCCAACAGTGGTAGTGGTCATCCTCTTTCAGAAGATGAAGGTACGCGAAAACGACGTGAGATCCTTGCCAGGAGGCCGTCGTATAGGAAAATCCTCAACGAGCTTTCGATGCCTCAGCATCACGACAGTGCAAGTCTGGCCACTACGCTACAGGTAAGCATATATAAAAATAGTTGTTTCCTTTGAAAGAACAATACCAACGAATAAACACATCAATATGCGTTTTATACAGTAAACAGAGGTGAAAAATACGATATGCAGATTTCGAATGAATGAAGAGAATGTTACCTGTATATACCTCTTCGATTGGCCCAAATGTGCACATAACGCTTGGCGTGAAGTACTACCGTAAAGGCAAACACAGAGTAGGTCAGTTACTGCTCGTTTCGATGTAGTTTCAAATAATATTCTTAAGCGTGATTCCTGATATTTATTGACAGTCTTCACTTATGGTTGCCTTTTTGTTTGGTTTGAATAGTATGTGCCCTGAAGGAATGATCAAGGCGGGTGCTGAGCTCACCCTTTTCAATAGTTTCTTGAATAAGTTTTCTATAGCCTCACTTGCCTGCATTTCAGCATGTTGTCGCAGGTTCGTCTTCATCAGATAAAGACGACACAGCGTCGGATAGTGACTTTCAGTTGAAGCCATCCAGTATTCAACTGCAGACGGCAAGCGAATTTACAGGCGGAGGGGCCCAATATGTGCAGTACTCCAATGATGGGCAGCTGTTCGTGCCAGTCACTGTATCCGGTGTAGCTGTGTCCGATCTACAAACCTATCAATTGCGACCGGCTCAGGTTAATTTTAAATATTGTTGTCATACAGGTATTGTGCTATAAAATCGTGTCTAGCAATACGACGATACTGTCATATTCTTAGTGCAAACTAATCGAAGCTAATGCTTACGTCACGTAAATTACCATATCGCTGATAACGCTGTGGAGCACTAGGTACAACCGGAGATTTTGTAAATATCCCTTACCGATCGTGTCACATTGGCAAACGATTTGACGTGTCAATTTTATATGGTTGTCGGAACAAAATAGGTGACAACGGGGGCGCCTGTTGTTGTAGCCGCAAGTGGCATCGGTGTTGGAGTTGGTTCGGTTGGTCTTCAGACGACAGGTAGTACACAGTCTGTACCAATTGCAGAAGACGCCGCCCGAAAGAGAGAAATGCGTTTACTTAAAAACCGCGAGGCAGCGAAAGAGTGCCGGCGCAAGAAGAAGGACTACATCAAGTGTCTCGAAAATCGCGTAGCTGTACTGGAAAACCAGAACGCCACCTTAATCGAAGAGCTCAAGGCGCTTAAAGATCTCTATTGTAAAAAGAGCGTTAATGATATGTAGTCGGCCAAAATTAGCCCCATACACAAAGATGTACATATCGTACACTCACACACACACATGCGTAAACATAAAAAAATACATTCACATGTTATGCTGTCGCTTCCAACCCTGTTAATTCCGATTATATAGAACTGAATAGACGGGCAAGAAGACCACTGAGGCGTGAAGTGTCATGTCATGATGGCCAATTGTTATCGATATATAAATATATATAATGATGGTCGGAACAACGTTTCGATGATTGCAGGAATGATAATGTCATGACAAGTCAAGCGATTTTCATATATATATATATATATATATGCGTCATGTTCTCGGTGATTGTAGAAGTGGTGATGCCAAGAGAAGCCAAGGGATTTTAATATATATATATATATATATATAAGCAAGTCTGTTGCAGGGTATGGAGAAAAGTCACCAGAGGAAAGCAAAGAGTCAAACACAAACAGGGGTTAACATACTCTATTGAGTCACGCGTGTTAACTGCCTTTTGTAAAGGGCAGCGTCCTGAGCTGATTCTCGTTCATTACAGATTGACTGATTAATAGCTTATACATAATAATTGCAATCATGGTTTTCGTTTGAAAAAGCATTGAGCAGAATTATGCTAGTAAATGTTGAGGATGAAATACTGTACATATTCGCAATTGGACGTTTCTACCCATAAATGATTCATTATGTTAGTAAGAGTTGTAGTGTTGTAGTGTAGTAGTGTTAGCGGGTAGATCGAGACGAACTCGAGAATATTGAAAAAATTGGGCACATTTTACAATTTTAAGTGTAGAGTTGCATATCTCTGCAACCCAACAAAAGGCTAATGCAAGTTATTAATGATACCGGGAACAGTCTGCTGCCGCGATTTTGTAAAAATTAAGTAGTATATGCTTTTGCATTGCTGTCTAAGTCACCTAAAATACTATGCTGCATCTCAACTTGCTTGATCCTCGGTGGACCTAGTCTTTTGAACCATATTTCTATCAAAAAGCGTCCTATAGCCTAATAAACACCGTTTACTCTTTGTCACAATCTGTCGAGGTCATAGGCAGCATTGTGCTAGTAATAGACACACGAAAGCGGTGCGTAGTTTTCATTTTTTGCTACGCCTAAATCAATATTGATTGCATTAATTCGTTATAGCAGAAAAACAATAGCTGGGAAAAAATCCCGAAGATTCGAAAGAGACGCAGCAGCGCAATGCTTGATTAGTAGTAGCAGAAGTGACAACAATAACATTAGGGGCATTAAAGGCCAGACGCCTTGGTGAGAATCCGGTTTGTGCAGGAAGTCATAGGTCCGCACGACGAAAGAAGGTGATACCAATTCCCATCATTGATGCAGAGAGAGGCGAACAAGCATAACGGGAGTATTTAAGTAAAAAATATAGCATTTTGGCTTACTGTGTAATTGTAACAATTATAAGATGAATTATAAATAGAAAACGGAGTAAATGTGGTGAGGATTGGTTGATAATGTGGGCGCTGCGGATTCAAGTTTCCCTTGGGCACATGTTGTTAAGTAACGACTGAGACTGCTCTTTGTCGTATTGTGCATGTACAGTAATAATAATATACATAATAGTGATTGATACGATGAAATGGCAATTCTAAAAACTTTAATCAATTAAAAATTGCAAGTACTATTATTACGTTAACATTCTTACTCTATATTTCAATTCTCTAGTATTTAGAAAATTACCGTACAAATGGTTAACATTAACCATGACAAATAGATAAAGAGATTCATTATTTTTGTATTCCGTCGGCTCGTGTCGAACCGAGGGAGTAACCAACTTATCAGTGTTGAATTCTGTACATAGATGAATAAGGATAAATAAATATAAAAGGTTTTGATCCCGATATTGTTAAAGGTATTGCTGCAGCTTGTCTTTTTATTTCAAAACCTATATTTTTATGCCTTATTTTACGTCACCCTCTAGATCAAATTTTCTTTAAAATATCATTTGTTGGCTACGCTATCTAGTAAAAAATATTCTTTGGTTTTGTTTAAATAATTGCGTTTGCGGGAATATCATGGTTTAATCTCAGTTGGGCTAAAATATGTAAGAGCAGACCATTTTATAGTTCTGTCATTCATCTTAGTGAAAATGAAAATGAAGGTGAAATTGAAGTTCTTCGAACTTGAGTTCATAAACCGCGCGCATATATTTAGCGGTGAGTGGAGTTGTTTTTATTTTTGGTGAGGATCTATAGAATAGCTTTTCTTATTCGGATGCATTTTACTTTCAAGTTTGACTTTACCCAAGCGAATTAATCTCGAATATATGTGCATATTGCATGTAAATGATTGCGTGCTATATTTAACATCATGGTGAAGAAAAATACTCAACTATAATACCTTCATTTCAGCTTGCTTAGTAGGTAAATGCACCACATAATCACCTATAACGGCCAATCCCATTATTTATTTAGAGATTCTATTTGATAAAGAGGTGCTTATTTACTAATTCCTTTTTGCCCATAAAATAGTGACAGGTAAGCGTTATAGTTGCAATGAGCTGGAAGATGGCGGTGTAGCATCCGGAATTTTAGCTATAGTGTTACTGGTTTCATAGGCATACATGCAGATGAAGTTCATGTATGCCTTTGGAAAACTTATTAATTCATTATCAATATTAGTTACACCTTGAATGGCAGAACATGTATGTCTTACTTTCTATCACACGAATACGGTTGGCGTAGTATAATATTGAAGATATTTTTGTGGGGCAACATATAGCACACAACATGGACGTATCAGTCGGCATCTCAGTAAATAATGCAAAATATTAAGTTGATGGTAAATCTTCGAAGACTACCTTTTAATAGTATTGGACGCCTTCATCATTAATCATTAGTCAAGCTATCACCATTACTCTGTGCTCCCTTAGTTATTTTGACATTTCCTGTTGCATTTAAATCTGTACATGCATTCTATTGGCAAGTAAGACAAGTTCATCTAATATTTTTTTGCGTAGCGAAGGAAACATTGTCCTTAATTATTTGTCACAGCCATGTAAATAGTTTATTTTTCATATCATGTTGCATACACCGGCGAAATAAGTTGTATATATTATGTATTCGGTATGCGTGTATATATATATATATGATTGCATTATCAACTGGTATGGAATATGGAGGCAGTACGGGCGTCTGCTAAAGTTTATTTGCGCGCAAACTCCGGTAACAGTGTCGTGACGGCCTCAATCATTTTATTTACTATATATTTTACTTTCTAATGTACTTATTCAGTGATTTTTGAATTTATTTTTATAATCAGTGTGAGTAGACTCTTGTATCGAACACACAAAAATAAAGAAAAAGTATTCATTAAAAAATATATATATACTTGTTCAATTACATGTATTGGGTACATTTATATTAAATATCAATATGAATATTTGATACGTGGAATGTGCACTTGTCGCGGTACTATAGTTTTGCCTTACGTCCTATGTCCATGTGCTAAATGTGTGATCATAAGCTTGATTTCCACTTTTTTCGCTTCTTTTTATGTTTTTGTTATCATTGTATTGTATATTATTACACTGTCATTATGATTACTATGGCGAAACACCGTGTTGCGATTCAAGCTGAAATATCATGATAGTTTAGACTACACTGACATCAAGACAGTATAAGTATCTACTTGTTTGTTTGTCAGATTATTTTTATGTCAATCAGTTTGTGGTGTATATGTGTGTACACTTGTGCTGAAGGAACATACATTCATTTTTGTACCAGTCTCTTGTTTTGTCTCCTGCACCTGGCTTCAGAGGAACTTCATCATTTTCACTTGCTACCACCTCTGTATCTTTCCCTAGCTTTCTACTGCCAGCGGTCCGTTACACATCCCTGTCCCCCAGTGAAGTTTTTAGGGTTGACTGTGAAAACTTAATTGATAACCCTTAATCTTCATTTCGTAATATGTCCAACTTGGTATCATTTATTTGCTTGATGTACCTGATACCTTCTTGTCTCCCTATATATATATATATATATATATATATATATATATATATCTCTAAGGTGGCAATCATCATACAATTCATCACTGTTTGTTTATTTACCTAGTTGTCTGCACGTTTCTCCTAATATTCTCGAGCCTCAGACCTGCAGGCTTACGTGTAACTACCAATTTATGTTTGTTGAGATGTATACAGGTACAGTAGGTTAAAAAAGTTTTCAGACGAGGAAAAAGGCAAACGCATTGTAGTTTATTGCCAGAGGAACTCCACGGGTAGGGTTTGTTCTGATTTTATAGTATATTCGTTCTTGACTTTTATTGGACAGGACAAGATAAAAAACAGCGCTAGCGTACACAGTATTAAACAACTGTAGGGAGAAAGATGCCATTTGCCGCTAAGGCGTAGACATCCATTTTGCTTCTAGCCAAGGATTAACTTCACAGACTGTTAGCCTTCTTTCTTTAGCGCGTTACTTCAGTTTATGTATTTCATCCCGTAACAATAGAGCTAATTTGCCCTAGTCGGCAATAATCAGGTCTATTACAGTAGTATCGACCCTGGTACCATAAAAAAGGACATACCCTCTAGAAACAGTTTTGACACTTTTAAAGGCAGCTAATTAGTGTACGTGCAAACTAGTCTGTATGATTAAAAATGGCATATTTTCAACACGTGTGTTCTTTTTTGTAAACCTGTTAGAGTTTATGAGGGAGTGCCCGCTAAAAGACTAGCTTGTTTGTATCAGAAACGCTACTTTTATCTGTTCGTTAAGTCGAAAGCTCCTACTGTCAAATACAATTGTACTAAAAATGTTTTCCTGGTTTTGGTGAAAAATTATTGAGATTAAACATAACAAAAGCTTAGAAGACAAAAATTCATCTTTTTACAGTTTGCATCGTGCTTAAATCGCTACCCCACTGTCGCGCTAATCTTTTTTATCGAAATGTTTTAAGCAAAGAAACAATGTGGAAGTCTTCTCGTGATTTTGCAAAATATTTTTTACCGCGCATCTCGAAACGACGTACGTCAATGTCAGCTACTCGGTTAAACTCTTGGTAGTTCTCCATGACGATCTGAAAAATAAACCAATAGAAATGCGATAATAGGAAGAAAATCATTTTGCAATTAGCCGTGTACTGGTTTGTAAGAAATGACGAGTTTTACGTTGGTATTTGAAATTTATATAAACTATACTTTATGCATTCTGTACTCAGCCGTGTTTATACTCATAGAAACGATGGAAACAAGAAAGGAACCCTTAAAAAATCTACCAGATTTAGATCTAATAACGCCACCTTAAGAATCTTAACTATCACGAAACAATGAAATCATTACGTGATAGTTCTCAGTAAATTTACATGGATTCATTTCTTAAAATGCCCCATATTTATCTTTCCTCTTGAAGTGGCCCCGGTTTATGTGCGACTGACGCATCTCATGAGGAAACGAAAGTGTTCCTAGGATGCTGCATCGTTAAGCTTGCTACAATTTAACTGAGGAAATTATCACTGCCTATGTTTTTTTATGCTTACAGAGTCTTGTTCGTTAGAAAGATACATCTGAAGATCAGTTGCAGAAAAGTTTCGCGCTTATAGAATCGATTAGAAACAATGTTCTAATCATACCTGGGTGAATACATGTGAAGCATGAGTAAAGCATGCGTGATACCCGGAATTCTCGGCAGCTGTCTGTTCAACTATTTCATCTGTAAGCAGTTTCATGATGACAATATTTTCCTCGTGACTTAAATCGGCCTCACTCGCAATCTTTGGGTGGCAGTGATTTCCGTGACCGTTATGTGCATTTACATAGTCGACGCGAAGAGACGCAGACGCCGAGTTATTTTGCGCAGTCAATAGGAAGGGCAGTGCACATTTACCAATACGGTAACATACGAAAAAACATTTTAGTTAAAACTGCGAAGACCATAGTCTAATTTGTTGCATGTTAATAAAATATCCCACATGGCAAAAGGCATTACTGTAAAACATTTGCAATACATACTTAACATTAATACTGCATCTAGTCAATTCAACGTTAAACAAAAATTTAGGTCAAAATAGCACAATTAGTTTAGCACATGTTCCCTGTTGCTTAAAAATAATTTGCGCCGTACTGTCATTTGGCTCATCTGTCACCTTAGTCTACTATTTTCAAACTATTGCTAAGTTTGTAGTGCGTTTGTGAAAGCTTTAATTGACTTCAGAAGAAATTAGCTCTTCTGCGTAACCAGTGAGATTGAGACAAGTGACTCCAAAAAATCAGGCAACGGTTAAGGGAATGGCAACATAAAACGGTAGACGCCAAGTTTGGTGGACAATTGGTTAGCGCACGGTTCTTCAACATGAAACTGTTACCGCTGGTAACATTATTGCTCATTTCACATATTTAGATTAATAGTAAGTGTGCACCTCATTAATTTTGTATGCTTTGTAAGGGAAAGCCGTGAATTAGGCGTAGCATTTCTACGTCTAAAGGCTGCATAGCAGCAGACTCGAATAAATCAGGTACAGGTCTTTATTAGGGAAGCTCTGACTATTGACTGATAAACTTGGCAGTTATTGTTTACTTATTTAGCATGAAAAGCTCTAATTCGGCGTGTTTCAGTACTTTTCTCATTTAACGCCGTCGCCAATGGTTCTCACAAAAAAGTTTAGGATACGCGCAAACCTGAAAACCTTTTTTATATATATATATATATATATATATATATTCTTTACTAACTCTAACCTGAAATATGTACGCAACTTTGGAGTCTTTAAAGGCCTCTCGAAGTTTCCGATCGACCTGATCATGAAGTTCCAATACTGCTTCAAATTCCTCGGATAAACCTTCGATCTAAAGTAGGAACAGATACAGGCGTAAGCTTTGAACACACATGCGCTACAATTCAGTTCTTATTTTATTTACAAAGCGCTTTAATTTCTTAGTGAAATCTAGAGCTCAGTTGCTGGATTTTTAATTTAAGCCTAATCCTACTTGTTATTTTTGCGACGCAGTAGAAACGAGCAATACATTTCTATTCGCTTGATAAAGTTAAGGATAATCTCGTGTTAGACCCCATGTGGTGTTATTGTTTGTTGCTTTTGGTGATTATTCATAGTGACGACCGTCTTTAGCGCCTTTCTTTTATATTTTTAATCATTGAAATTGTCGTACCATTTAGCCAAAAAAGATTTTCGGCGAAAGTCGGAACGAAAGTTATCCGTTTGTGTATAGCGATGGTTACTGTACGATCATTCGCGAATAGATTGGCTCTCTTTGGTGATTGCTCAAATGGTGCACTTGATTTTATGAGGTATTTAATAGCTAAAGTAAGCAAAGCTAAAGTTGAGCAAAAATGAATGCAGTTATATTAGCTGGTAGATTCCGTCTTCGTCTTACTTGTAATGCACAGCACAGGAAACTAATTTCAATGATTTAAAACACGAATTTCACCTTCGGCTGTTGGGCTACCTGCAAGACTAAACTAAGGAAGTCGAAACCTTTTTACGTATAAACTCATATAGCGTACCAAAATGAAATTACAGCTACCGACTTCTCTCAAAACGGTATCGTCTCAGTTTTGAAATTCCTTACTAAGCACGTTCGGAAAAAAATGTATAACACAGAGCGCTTTTCCAAACTTCAGAGTTGCTATCACCATTGCTAGAATTGTCGCTCTGTTTATCTATAAAAACCTAAGATGGGCACACATTTTTTATTCACCTCCGATTCAACGGAGAAGTCGAGCGCTGTCATGACGGCAACCACCTTCTGCGTCTGATAATCAACGATAACTTTACCAAGGCATTGCTGAATAATATCCTCCCAGAGTTGTTGGTTCAGCATAATGTGTTGCTCACGGGTAGAGCCACCAACATCTGTAAGATAATCGGGTGTTCAAATTAGATTTGTGTGTGCGGATCGGCGGGTGATCGTTGATCGACTATAATAATGGTCCATAGAGTGAAATTAATACAAGACTAATCTAATTATTGATCCATATGCTTATATTTTGGCAAAACTTTATCCAACTGTTAAAGTTTATTATCTGTTATGTACGAAAAAATATACTTCACACGCATCACGTGCATTGCCTAAGGTTTGCCTGGAAAGTAACATGACTTCTTTTATTTATTGGTATTCCAGTTTCGTAGACAATGAAATTTTAGTGCAACGTGAATAGGGGAATGTAAGTTTGTTGAAAAGATTGCGCAATAGGTTCATGTGATCGACCAATACGTTCCGATCACAGGATTTAGTTTATCATCTTAGAGTAATTTTGGTTAAGTTGCTGCAAATTTTGGAGTAATATTACAAGGGCCAAAAGCGTCAAATGTGATTCAAGCTCACGTCGCCGAGTGATCTTCTATCACTATAAAAATAAATGTGGAGCTTAGGTTGAGTTATGTCACCCAAGATACTTTATTTTGGACTGACTGAACGAGCTCTGTCTCTGTCTGCATGAGATCGCCGAGGATTTATAAATTTCCTGCAAGAATTATCTAAAATAAGGGAATCGAAGTGCGGTGCACCGTAAGTCCACGGAGTCACAACGAAAAAAGATCGAGAATTTGTAAATGTGTACCACATGAATACTTAACAGTGACAACAAATTGATCTAAATACTCCTGCCCAATGGGCATTTGATTCAACCGATATCACCCTAGGATTGTTGAATTGGAAATCCGTGAAGTGTTGACGTTTCTTTTTAGCGAAAACTATCCAAAAGCGGTATTTTCACTTAGTTTAGTTAACAGAGCCATATATAGATTTTGTTTATGGCTATTCTAGAACATGTAACAGTCTTAATTTACGAGAAACACTTTCGTGTTTTAAATTTTGGTCAAGCTGTTTAAGAATTAAGCTAGCTTTACTTATGCAGAAACAGTTTCAGCATGAAAAGGATTCCGGCCTTTCATTGTTATACCAAAATGACTTGCATATGTTATATGATAACAAGTATACTGTCGCTAGCATTAACCTTCTCAATGAATCTTTTAAAAAAGTAAATTCATCAAGAAAACAGAACAAACACAAGGAGGCAGGGCAGTGAAACACCTGTGTAGAGGGATATATCAATGTTACATAAGTACCAAGTACGTCCTACTAAAGCACTGATACTGTATTATAGTGGATTTGTTATTTAATTAAAAAATCGGATCTAAAAAAAGCTGCAGAGACACTTCAATGTCCATCTCAAGAAATGCGTTGTACAGTATTATTATGTGCTTCAGGTGAAGGACTTCGTAATAATCTTCTTCTAAAACTTTTCTTAGGGCTGAAACCAATGGAAACGGGTAAATTAGGCAAATTTTCGTCTCTTTGTGTGAGTTTCAGTTGAATGAGTTACGCTTTTAGTTATTTTTAAAGTTTTGTCATAGCTACGCTTTATTTTCTTCTAAAAGCAATTCGTTAGAAGCTTGAAAACAAAAATTAGCAAATGATAGTGTTTCCTAAATTTTTTCTGATTGCAAGTTGATAATAACGTACCATCAACGATGCACTTGTCAAGCCAGTTTTTCTTGGAAAAGGCGTCCGCTATGATGTCGATGCATTCCTCCATTTCAACATTTTCGTCAAGGATACGGACGAGAAACTGACGATCCTCGGGACCCACTGATCGAATTGGAAGTGTTTGTCGAATGATATCACAGATACACAGAGTTCTAAAGCAAAAGCGTATAAAATGTCGCAAATTACGCACAGCTTTTGCGAAGAATACGCCAATTAACAAAATAGATTTATGTGTAGTATCGGGCTTACGGTGCTATCGTGCATCTTTGACTGTATCTAAAATACAAAATATGGTTTATTTTTTTGGAATTCGTAACTCGATGCCGTAAAAAAATTAAATGAGTGTATTTTTAAATTCATTCATAAATGAGTATAAAAATGAATATATTAAATGAGAATTATTTAAAAAATAATTATCTTAGAATGCTGTTTCTTCAGTCATTACGCTAGTGAGAGGTGTGAGGTCTGCGTGAAGCGACGTTGAACCATAAGGTTTGTGCTTCGAATCTGGTAGGGTATATGCAAATCGAAATTGTTGTTATACATAAATAATCGTTAATACTAATGCGGCTTTATTTTTATAATTTCAGAAATGTAATGCAAAAAGCTAAAGGACGTTAATTTTTCAAACGTTCCTCTGTGTGTGACGAAGCCGTTAAAGATGGCGAAAACCTTTGTGGAGATTTTTTAAACAATCATATAAACACGTATGGTGACGATATTGGTTTCTCACACACTGCTGTGACTAACTTGTGTTTTCAATATAACTGGCGTTGACGAAAATCTTTTAGGTTATCTCTAACACGACTGCATTTAGCTACAACTGGATAACAACACATGAATACTGTTTGGCTCCAACAATACTGATGAGACTGTTCAGCCATGATAGAAAACGAATACGTAATCTCTTTAAGGCGTAAGCTGATGTTCAGAATTTGGTGCGGTTTGATGCAATTAAGCTTTCTCTATGGAGGAGTTACTTTAACGAGGACTGATTTACGCGAAAAGGTGGTCGAATGTCAGAATTTCCAAAAACTCTAACAAACACCAGTATTATTCCGGATGGAATCTACTAACATTAGCTTTTTCTATAAAAGAAAGTCAGATATTGCTGTTGCACTTAATCTTATGAATCAATTCTTTCAACTCATTCTATACTCGTATGAACTACTTTCTTTTTATACGCCAATTATTCGAATTCAACAACTGTTTGATGTAAGGCTTCTCCTAGACACGCTTTAGAAACATTTACATTACTCGATACACCTAATAAAGCTTTCTTATCACTGATCAAATGTATTAGAAGCAAAGGAGCCATTTGGGGCTATTGTGACGGTTGTTAAGGAATGAAGCTGCGTTACCATTACATCAGTTCTTTTTGACCAATACATCTCAGTAATCAACGAAGATCTGTGAAAACATTAGCTTCCATGAATTGCTATTTGGCCAGAAAGCGGGCGTATTGTTGTTAGCGATGCCGAAGACAAGAATTGGATAATTTAGAAAACGGAAATTAGAAGTTCTGGCAGATAGAAACTGTTCCATGTAAGGGCAGAGTTGCAGCGTTTCAAAAATGCTTTTAAGCTAGACAGAGTTCGAGACTGGGTATTCTGTTATACGGCAAAGCGAAAGTAATAAAAAGCGCTAGGATTAAAATAAATTGAAAGTAGTGGAAAAGCTGATTAAATTAAGATATGAGATATTTGGTCCAAATGAAAGTGTAACTACCCAAGTTTTTTAACTTTATCTCCTTCCTATAGTAAGAAGTACACAAAGCTTCGAAATATATTCTAATTGATATGCATTGTCCTTAACAAAGAAGCTTCATCTTCTAAATTTAATATTGAGTAATTAGTCTGGTACGAAAACGCGTTGCTGCTCTTCTTATGAAAATTAGCTTGACGTTTTTTACGAGACCGATCCAGTACAGACTCAAAGCGACATAAATGTGATATCTCATGAAGTGCTGCGATGATGTATCTGTTGCAGGGAAAGACCGATAGATAGCTTTAATGATTTTACAAGAGAACGACGCTCCGCCTAAAACAGTCTTATCCAACAAATAACGCTCACGTCTAATAGTTTACATATGTACCCTTTTAGTGGCGTCTGCGACAAACGTTGTTACAGACCATGTTTGTCTAAAAATTCCTTAGCTGAACTTCCGTGAGCTCTAATATTCGCTCATAAATGAATGTCGCTATTTATAATCTCTTTAATATTTCTTACGTTCAATAACGTAAGATATTTATGTCAACAAACCGAGAAACCCCAAGACACAACGAATTGAAGACGGAAGCCTAGTTGTGCTATTAAATATTATAGAATAGTACTGAACAGGTTGCATCTAGACAATGGGATATCGTCAAGATGCGAGTAATTTTATTCAATTACCACCTTTAGAATGCTAAGGAAATTGACTACCCACATGGAAATTGAGGAAATATCGATAAGTGAAGCTGTAGTACACCAGCGTCAAATGGTCTTCGCCATCTTATTTGCTTGAGAAAGTTTCGCTGTTTACTAATATTATAATTGATATATTGTCTTAGAAAATGAGATGTGTTGTTTTAGTCAAAATTATCTATAACTGTATTACGTATAGTTACTTCTGCAAACCTGGCACGGAATCCAAAAATTACGCGGGCCGTTTTCTCCAAGAATGACCAGCTCAACTGAAGGGAAAACGAATGCAAGGTATGCAAAGAGAAAACGAATTGCCTGTAATTGTGTAAGATATTCTACTTCTGGAGGCGTTAATTAACCTGCCATTTTTGTTTTATTAGTAACATAGAGTAATAATTTTCATTAACAGAAAAATGGGAGTTTATGGGTAACATAATAGTTGAAAGGTAAACTATCTCCTTTGTTTTATACTGACCTGTCCTGCACAAACATACCGTTGAAGCCCATCTTCTCAAAGTCTTCGGCAATTAAGCTTAGCTGTTCAACAGTGGCTCCGTATTCGTTTAAAGATTTGTCAACTTCGAAGTCATCGATGGTGACGTCGGTAAGACGATCTGCCATAGCAAATAACATTTTTGCTCCTTCGAAAACACAAGCAGTAACAGGCATCTCTGATAGCTTTGTGACGCATTCACTAACTCAAAGAGACACAAAATGAGCCAAAGACGAAACAAAAGCAATTGGTTATATATATATATATATATATATATATATATATTTAACAATGTATTTTCCAGTAATTTCAAGGCAATCCTTATTTATTATCCGCAGATCAGAAATCGGAATCCTACTTAATGTAACGAAATGCTACCAGATAACGTCTAACTGAGCAAGAAACGTCATGATAATATAGGCAAGCCTTTACGAAAGCTTCTCCAGAATTTTTTCAGGGCTCCACTATCTTCATTATCCTATTTTTAGACTCCAATCACATTGACGATAAGAAGCTTAATTAAAAATCGTAGCTTTAAGCGTAGCTGAATGTACAATTTTAGAATAAGCTTTTGTTGCCTAAGGATAAAGAATAAGGCTTTAAAGCGGCGGTCTTTATTTAAACGTGTTTTTCAAGTGATTTTTGAAAGCTTCTTCCCAATTCTTGTCTTTATTTGAGAGTTTACCAGTCTTTCTTTACCAGTCTTTTTAGTCTTCTTTCTTTACCAGACTTTACCAGTCTTTTCAACAATTTCAGGCCAACCGTGAAAAACACATCATCTTCCATTATATGAAGGCGCGGCTTGCACATTGCACGCTGGCGGCTATAGCGCTTGCCATGTCCCACCGTCTGTAGCCTAATGCACATGTGCTCAAAACAAAGACGTCTAGTGCCAGCAGTTTGTTTCGCTTCCAGTCCCGATTAATAAGGCTGTCCGGGGGTCGGCGGTTATCGCTACGTAGGCTGCCAGGTGCCAGAGAAACCCCGTGGCTCCTTTTCAGAATGCTCGGTGAAGGGTCTCATTAATCGCGTCGTGCCGCCGTTGGATCAGCCCGGGGAGCCTAAGACAAGTCTGTTTATGCAAGTCAAGTTTGTCTACAACCTAACGTAATCCAGCTTGTTGACTTTTTAAGTACTCAGTTTCAGCAGACTTAGAGATGTTAATCTCCCATTCGTAGTTCAGCAAGAGTAGAGTATAAAGGATAATAATTATAATAGTAATTTTATTGCGAGCCATCAACTATGGACATCTTACGCCTTCGGATATCCTTTGGGTAAATTAGATGATAAGAAGTAAACCAAAAGTAAAGCATTTCGTTGATTAGTCTCTATGGGAGGAAGGTCACAACAAGAAGATAGTGAGTTTCAGACCGATTATTTAAATTCATGTTGCAAAGAATGTGTTTTAATTACCAGTTGCTTATTGCTGGTTCTGAAAACGTTCACTAATATTGATGAACTATAAACGGGCTATTTTTGCTAACCATAACAGCGTTTCAAGACTAATTAAATTTATCCTCACATCCACTCAAGTAAAAAAAACAAAAACCAATTTAAGAAAACCTGACTTACTAATAAATTTAAATTGCATATATATGCAGAAGAAATGATTACGAACATTTTACATAGTGACAGAGGTTTCCTTTGGAAGCAGATCGAGCTGTGTCGCAAAATAAAAAGTAATGAAATTGGAATTGAATATATGCCTTAATAGTGGACGACTAACATGCATTTGTAGTCTCTGCTACGTGGCGGTAGTATAATAACATCACTATTATTATTGTTGTTAAAAATATTATTAAAGAGTGAACTTTTTGCATGTGCATCATCAGCTCACGTTTCGATAGTGCGGTGTCCAACAGTTCTTCCGAACGCGTACTAAAAAGAATGTATTATTGAAACAGTGCAAATATTTTCTGCCGGTCAAATTTATTTCGCTGAGTGTATTTATAGGGTTTCTCATTCTTTTGATTGAGAGTTCATACGATATAGGATCTTCCTGTTTGATAAAATATTTACCGGTATTCCTCTATGTATTGCTGAGGCGCCCAAGGTCGTTCGTCCATAATCGGAAATAGTTTCGGGTTTTCTTCTGGTTTAAGTAGGCGATAGAGCTTGTTGAACAGCACAGACCAATATGCGTCCTTTTGCCGGTAAAAACATATCAGCCCGCCACGAAATGTGTCACGAAATATCGCCACCTCTTTGTGACCTGCGATAAGAGCATCAGAGAAGCCAAACAGATACATATATACAAAAAATAAATAGAAACAAGATAATATTCCAGATGAGTGACGTCAGCTACTTAGTAATGGTTTCCTTGAAAGGATACCTCTCCTATGTAATATTTACCAAGATAAAATGATTATATAAGGGCCAGCACAGAACTGAACTGAATGATCAACGTTTTGAGTTCCATGTGAAATTCATATAAATAAATTTCCTCTTTTAGAAAAGGAGGAAATTGAAGAAGGAAGGAGGTTTTGTTCTCCTTTAAAATTAAGCTCCGTACGGAGAGTAACTTTTTATATTGGTATTTAACTACATTGAATGACTTGTTTAATGATAATAAATTTCCGCAGTAGTTCGTACTAAGAAGGAAAAGTAACATATATTCATCACTTTATGTCATAATAAGTCTTGCGTCCAGTTACTTTACCTCGACTGCTGTGCATTAACTGACAAGCGTATCCATAATTTCCTTGCACTGAATAATATTGATAAAACCACAAGGCCCAGTACGGTACATAAGACCCAAGTCCACTTGTTCTTCATGGACATCTCTGGCAAAGTAAAATAGATTAAAACTAACTAAACATATTATCCGTACCGAGTGCCTGAGCAATGATGTTTTGGATATGATTTAAGGGCATCCAGTTCGAGGCTACGTCTGAGTAGAAGACGCAGTCACCACTACCGTTTCCGCCAAGACCAGTTCGCATTTTATGAGTGTCGCTGAAAAGTTGGAGTTCGCCACGTTCGACTTGTGCACGACACGTTTCAATTGGAATGCACTTTTGTGATTCTGGCAAACCAACACAAGCGATTTCCGTCGTTTCTTGACTTGTCAGCATAAATATCACCTGGGAAAATCATACAGTATTGTCACAGATGCTATAAACAACAAGTTATATTTGCTTTGAAAAAGGCCAAGCGAATCGGTTTAAGATAATAGATAGCTGTCCCTAACATTCCATTGTAGTTTTGTCGCATTCCCAAATTTGAGAAATAGCTTTAATGGATTATAACTGCGCCTTGTCTATAACTGTTCAGACTTCGCGTCTATAATTTGATCATATTTAGTTATAAGTTGCATGCTAATTATATACCCTAACCTAATAAGTGGAAATTTCTGCAAAGCGACGATGTAGCTTAGCATATTTCTGTGCCAATGCGTAAAAGAATATCTACCAGAGAAATATTAGTCCAATTGGAGTAGCTAATGCAATACTGCTGTGGCACAATAGCCAGTATTTTTTTACGTTAGTGCAGAATAACATTTGGCCTCTAGAGTAAGACAGTCCGCACGTATGTACTGTCACAATGTATCTTCTAGCTTTCATCGTTCATGTCTAGTGTTAGCAATAAGGTTACAAAACTTTGTCGCTAATAATAATTTTAAGGAGAAAGGCTTGATGTCGACGAACTACCCGAACATGTTGAAACGATTGTATCCTTCGAAGGGGGAGCGTTAAGTAATACCTGACTATATTTAAGAAGCGATACGTATCGCTTCTTAGACTCGATGCAAAAAAATTATAAACTTCAACTACTTCGGTCTGACCGTTTGTAAAGACTCTGCCATGTAACTAAAAAGCTTAACCTACGCAGAATATTATTAAACAATGAAATGTGACAAGAATGACATAATATTTTTAAGTAAAGGTAAGCTTCTTCTACGCTCTATTAACAAGCGCTGTTAGGGCGACGAGGGAAAGTTTTTTCTGGCTTACACGGATATCATTGTTTCTTTCGTTAAAGAGTCGAATATAAGTCGACTTCCTTGGGCACTACCTGATTATGACTATGAACAAGATGAACTAACAAAGCACAACATTTAACACTTGCCTACTGCCATCTTGTTAATATGCTTCATCACCTTAGCAAAGGCATCAAGAATGAAGTTTTGATTTTTTGCAGGTGTCCGTATGTTTAGGTTTGGTGTAGACGTCTAGAAAGGATTTAATAGCATCAAATCGAGAGCTTATCTGTCAATATTGTGGCTGTGCCGGTGCATGCACTTAGCCCAAGATAATATTTTACCTAATCGAAATGCATAGTCAGCATGTCGTTCGAATTTTAACGTATGTCGCTTATCCCTCAGAACCGATTCGGTCGTCGTTGATACGGAAACATGGTTAAAACATGTCATGCTAACCCGCAAAGCAGTCCACTATTTCAAAATGATTTGTTTTTAAGAAGCATAGATTACAACCCAAGACTTGAAAGATGAGCGGCTTAGATAACAAATCTTTTGCATTGACAAAAATATTTGCAGTCCAATTTGCAGTATAATATGACGCTGCTGAAAAAAATACTATTTCAGCCTGTGCTTTTTGAACAACGTTGTTTGCTTCATGTACTACGTCTTGATGTTAAGGCTATTAGTGCTATAAAGGGTCATATTATTGATGAGCTAAATTGATGAGCCAATGAGCTAAATTGACAGAGCTATAAACCCTACCTGGTATTCTTTGATTTGAAACAAACCTCGGTATCGACTCCTGAGAATGACGACATAACATCCTGGTAGGTGCTCCTCAATGGCAAAGTATTTCCTGAGCAAGTGATACGCTTAATACTTTTGAGAAATATATGTTTGGCAAGAGGCGTAGTGACGCGGAAATACGTGGCTAGGTCCAACAGCTCGTCCGGGGAGAAGAACAGGTGGCTCACCTTCTTTTTGCTGCAGAAGTCAGCAATATCTAGGTAGTTACCTGAAAAAAGCAAGATAAGAAAATGCTTTAATATGCAGCCTTACCATATCAGTTACAAGTGATCCAACTTTGTGTGAGAAGTGTAAAACCCTCAACACAGGATCACTTGAACAATTTTAGATTTAGTATTTTATGCAGCAAACTGCACAATTTATTATTTGTCTAAAATTTAAATTACTCGAGGGAACGTGCGATACCTTGCATATGCCTTTTTGGATTATTTATCTATCGTCCTGTATAGAGATCAGCAATACACCGCGCTGCTTTTAATTATTGAGTTTGTTTGAATAAGGGGTGAAATATAACGGATTTTTTCCCCAGCTTCTTCAGAACATACAATTTTCGGATTCAATGACCTCACAAATACGTATATAATAATTTATTTTTATAGGATTATGAGGCTTTGGTAAACGCCTCTAACACGAGGTTCCATCGGTATCATCAGGATAAATGACCGGTTCTGATAACAATACAGGCTAGTTTTTCATATGATTTTTAAGAACTGTTTTACTTCTCTGACCGCGTAAGACTTTTTATCGTTACAAAAAGCATCATAATAACATAAAGCATCAATAACTGTATCTACGGGATCTGCTGCTAATTCTTACACTCGTTTTTTCCAATTCTTGCTGGAACACATCCGATTAGGGACGGTTACTCCGCCAACATCAACATTAGTAATAACACATACAATGACACCAATTGGTTAGGTTTTCTAACTGGTGTCTTTATTTGAATGTGGTTGATGCTAGTCTGAATTTGTTACCTAGGGCGTAGTAACAGAATACACGTATCAGTGAAACGCATTCACCATCTTCACAATTGCTTCCTCGCATCGCTGAGATCTTAGGTTTAACTCAAGGCCAAATCAGGCAACTGCTTGCTAACACCTCTGCCGTCCATACCTGCTTTGCTCAACATTCTAATGCTAAGTCATAGTTGGCAGCCTCCATTTTAGTCGTAATCGTTTAAGAACAAGGAGAAAAGGAAATGCGCAAAGCCCTTAGGAAGTCACTCCCCAAACTACGTATATCGGTTTTTCCGCCGAGAGCATCAAAGGGTCCGCTCGGCACTCCGTCGCTCAACTTTAGCTGCGCTTACCTCGGACTACGTGTCCCCTACAGCCATGGTCGCCCAACTACTGATTCGTCTCGTTCAGGTGTAGCGTAGAGCTTAGCTCTTGGTTCTAGGTTGGTTCGCCGGTCAGTATAAGCCGGACAGAAGTATAAGCTCTTTGTATGCGTGTACGTGTATGTGCGGGTATATGCTTATATTAGAATGTGCTTGTATGTGTGTGATGTTACCAACTCCGTCCTGTAGAGGCAGAAGCGGTCGTGTTGCCAACAATGGCGTCAACGAGTTCGCTCATTGGGCTATGTTTGGTCGTGTTTCGCCTCCCCTCCATTCTTGTTGAGTTGTGCGGCTGGCCCGACAAGCTGCCGTCCGTAGAAGTGGCGATGACCAGATTGGGTAAAATGGATAGTTGTACGAGGTTGGAGGGTTGTTTGTTGGAGATGGAATATTTCTCCATCCATCAACCCTAGGCAGAAGGATACAAGAAAAGATATGTTAGGTAATGAGTAGCCAGAAATGTGAGTCGAGAGATTTCGTTTCGGACTGCCTTGTGAACCACCGGGTCATATGGTCAGCCAGCGACCTATTTAATTCTGGCTTTAATCGTAATGGCAGGAAGAAGGTTGACTGTAGTAGTGGGCCATGGATAGAATGAATTATAGCTGCCACAAGGGATAAATGCTTCATGATATATATATGCATTATTGTTAATGATGGCATGACAGCAAAGCGGTCTTCCATCGTTTTTGAACGTTCGAGTTTTCGTCACAACAAAATTTGTTTAAAGACATGGCACATCACAGCCTAGCAACTCTAATGATCTAAACAGGAAAAACGTCAGAGGCCTTCACAAAATATTAAGTCAAAATGCTGAACAACAACTAGAAAAGCAGGTTTTCATCATAATGGTCACATTTATAATATGTGTTCGGATAGTCCACTTCCATATATAGACCAGCATGAGCACTCAAAGAGACTACACTTGATTAATAGTCATCGTTTTCTAAACAGAAGTCGTAGACTAGTCACAAGTATTCCCAACAAACAGCATAGGTGAATTTGATTAACTCAACGCGATATCCGGGGTTGCGCCTACATAAACGTAAGGTTCTAAGAGACGTGCAAACAACCGTCTTGTAGGACTAATTCCGCAGTGGAAGTAACAAATCGCTTAAGTAACTGAAAGAAGCAACCATTTCTGAACCGTAATAAAACTGCACAAAACTGCAAAACTAGTTTTAGCGGGGTTTACTATTAGGTTTCATACTATTTACTCAAGATCGCGCCCATAAATAGGTATGTCCAATTAAGTATTGCGACTCCTTCATTAAGCGTAATGTTCGGTGTGTTAAAAGCGTAAAACGAGCAATAATTGATATATCAACCAAACGCCTTAAGGCTGGTGGTTTTAGTAAATGATCAGAGAATATTGAATTTTATACTACACTGAGTGCGAGTTATTGTTTAAATCATGCTGGCAGTTCCTCATTACTTGGCCAAGTTACATCCAGAATGAATTTTCTATTTAGGTCAAAAGTATTTATGGGAAGAGCCTCTTGTACCGTGATATGGCTCCCGTTGTACTACTAGTTACATTTGTAGATTTCCGCTAATAGAAGGCATGATGAAAGCTGGATTATTGCAGGATTATAAGGGCTCAGATTAGTCAATCTACATTAGTGTATTCTGGCCAGCTGATGCCATTAATAAGCGGCTGATTGATGGCATCAGCCTGCTTTTCTATATATGAATCTGTTTAAGGGTTAAAGGTGCGTTGGCGTAGAATAATCCGGAAGCCTTAGTTAATTTAAACTTTATATATACTTTTGAAGGTATGAGAAAAACAAGTAAACATGAAGTTTTTTTGTGTCAAATCCAATAATTGCGAGAAACTTGAACGTATCTTTTTACGTTTTTTACGAATAGGTCTAAACGAATATATTTCAAGAGCAAAATCCTTTTTATATCATCTACACGTATATGAGGCGGAAATCATTCACAAATCGGAAAACGTCCTCTCCATACTTCCGTCACGCGATTCAACATAGTCCTATAAGTTCGTTGGTCATTTTATCATATTTTTTATTCTTTCTAGAACAATAGTGAACCCGATAGCGCCCCGCCAATCTTATTTCCATATTCGCTTCAATCAAGAGATCCACTTAATGAGCGATAATATAACGTCAATGTCATACCGGTTGTGTTGCACTGCTTCCAGTACATAACATCTATGCTTTACTTATGTGAATAATTAGTCGAAGATTTAACCAGTTTTAAATAAAGTTTTTGCATATAGTAGTTAACATATAGTGACAATGAGATCCATCGAACTTGCGGCCGGACTTAAGAATCGGTATTATCTGTCGAATCGTATAGTTTTACACCATTAGAATATTCTAGGTATTTGACGTCCCCAGCCTTGTTTATATCCGAGCCAAAAGTTGTATCTGTGGACGAGGAGGCGCTATTTCATATACATAAAAAAACGTTAAAAAGATTCACTAACAATCATGTTGATTATTATTATTAATATTATTCATATTTTTGCGAATGTATGTGCACAATCTAATGTTCTGTCATTTCTAGCAGTTATGCATGTTCATTGCAATACATATGCAAACATTGGTACATCAAAAAACAATATTCGGGGGAGATAAGACCGAAAGTAAGTCGCACTTTGGTTTCAATTTGGCCAAAAGTTCGAGCATCTAGCTTTGAGAAACGAAGGACCTCGCCCGGTGAAGTTAGCATGAGCTGATCACTTTAGTTTGAGATTACGAAATGTTTGTTGAGACAAATAATATATAGCGGAACGCTGTGAGTGTTAAGAAGTGTATAGTACGAGAACCACCTTTCACGATTTAAAATCTTGGCTAATTACTTATTTTAGTCCAGTTCAACTTTATATGAAGAAAGCTCTTTTTTAGCCATGCGATTCTATAAGTTTAGGCAGTTCTTATCTCCACCGGATACATTCTACATTCCTCAAAATTCAGGTGCATCGTGTTGAGACAAACTGGGGAACAGTGGTGCGAAACATCTGAGAACAGAGTAAATATAATGACTTTTACATTATTTGATTGAATATTTGATTGGTTCGTCTAGTCTTTTTCCATACGAAACACAAGCCCTGTGGTCTAAATAAGAAGGGCAACATATCAGCTTGTATTTTATCAGGAAAGATTTCCCTTATCTTTCACAGATTTACTACAATGGATAAGTAATTGTTAACTCAGGTGTTTTTTGCCAATGTTGTTGACTAGTCGTAAAGGATAACGGCTTTCCTGCGTAAATTGACCGTTGCAGGTGAATTCTAATAGCTGTGACAATGGGGATCTGCTTCTCTTGGTATCAACATCCCCTTGTCAGAACGTTTTTTTGACCTCTTCGTTTGAGAGGTGCGTGATCTATTGTGATATTGCGTCATCTTGAGTTCTGAAATATACAAATATGCAGCTACAGTGGATGGGTAGTTCTCCGTTGTCCCCCTTAGCTTAAACGATCCCTAATTTTTGTGTTGTAATCCGCGCAAGAGACTCGTAACGATACGCGCTGAGAGGTCCAGGTACTCTGAGCATATTACGATTAAGTCAGGAGCCTTAACACCATTGTACAATTTGTCGCTCAGACTTTCGCGCCGCCGAACCCGGTAGCTTGGTGCATTCGCGTGCGCCTTAAAAGTGGAGGAGACATATGAGTGCGCAGCGTTGATTCACGCCGTTGCAGATATACACTTATGGGGTCCGTTTTACGGAGTAATACGAAAATCGCTATTGCAAACACTAAATATTGGCTGACGACCGGCCTTGAAAATATTTAACCTTATACGCCTCAAAATCTGACATTTGTCATATGGTATGTATCCTGGCCTACATTCTGTGGCTACGTTCTGACCTTCGGCTAACTGGCCTGACTCTTGATGATCAAAGTATTTTTACTGCAGCTACTGCACAGGCTGTATCCATAGAGTGAATGTAAAAATATTTTACATTTTGTTTATGAAGGCCTATCTATTCTCTTTGCCACGAATTAAACGTATACAAGGTTGCCCTAAGTGGCTGCCATTGCTTCACATATTTCCTACTTCTCAAACAAATCCAAAATATATTGTTTCGCTTTAGCCTATTGACCTTGTGTCGATCTGTATATATTTGTACAAACTTCTAATGGAATTCCTTTTAATGTATCCGCAATCTCTTCATAAATAAAGAAGCAAAGCTGATATCAACACAAATGTTGTAACGAAAGGCCTATATTAAAAACTAAAACAAGATCTGTAAAATTTTCTAAAGCATTATTTAGATAGCGTGCACATGAGTAGTTTTATAAGAAAACTCTGCTGTTTGGTCTAGCCATAAATGAAAAAAAATGCGAAGAGGATTTAAGAAGGGAGAATTAAGCATGTCGTAATGTATTTTGGAAAAGATGCCCTCTGCGTATGTATATAAAGATATTTGCGGTATGCTGTAATTAAAAGAATCTGCTCAAACAAATGCCACAGTATTCAAGTATTCAATTAAGTGATTATACAGATGTTGATATATATATATAGATATATACGGTACTGTATTATTGTTTGCAATAGTTGAATTTAGTGTTAAACAGAAGCCCTTAACACAATTAAACCTTTCTTAGCTAGATATGCATAGTTGTAAAATTCATGTGGATGATGAAAATAGACAAGAAATATAAAACAGAAACTTGCAGGTACGTAGGACAGATTGGACTAAATATCCGGATTGATCAGTCATGAAAGAAAAGTAATTTGCCTATTATTTTTGAGCTTGTCTCTGATGGACTGCTATTCTAATTGTTATCCTGGCTTTATATTTGAAGGGTATCCACCTGTAGTTGCATACACCAAAAAGGAAGAAGTAGGTAAACATACAATTAGAGTAGGCGCTTTGATACATGACGATGTGATAATGAATTACTAGATTACCTATTCGGATCACGGAGTGGGAACTGGTAGGGCTGGGTCCGTTGATCCGACCTCGCACCAATAAACTTCTACTTTTGGGTATTATGGAAGAACCTGGCACACAAAATGCTCATAAACAAGCGCCAAAAAAAGTATAGGACAGCTAAAAAATTCTGTAAGAAGCGAAGTTGCCTGTAAAAACATCAAAAAGGGGTCTGAAGTGCTACACGAAGCATTTTCGAAGCCAGAAAAATAAATTAAAAAGCAACGAGCGTGAACTTGTGTATAGATAACTAAATTAGTACATTAGTACATTAATTAAATTATATTATTCAATATACTGAGGAATCCTGCGAAAAAAATTCATTTGTCTAATTTTGTGAAAGGGTGTGTTTACCGGAATTTTCCAGGTAGCTTGCAGAATTTTGTATGTAGGGATGGTGTTAATTTGATTCGCATTTATTCGATTTGGTTCGTACCAAATTGTGCGAACGCAAATTATGCGTTCGCATAATTGGGTGACTAATCATTTTGATCGTTCCACCTCAGTTTTTAAGAAAATTTACTTCAATTGCATAACGCAGTCTTGAAGGCCAAACTGAGAAGAAGGAAATTTCCGATACTCTCGGCTGTTACTGTAAAAATGTAGATGCAAAATATATTAAAATTTGAGTTGTGAAAATGAGTCGCGACTTCGATGTAGAATGACATGAATATTCGCTAAAGTTGAGTATGCCTAAATGAAGAATGTCTGGAATAGTCTTTATTCTACCGTTAATAGTGCTGTTTGCCAAAAAATAATTAAGTAAACAACTCGAATACTTTAATATGACGTGATTCTAATTTCCACCCGCATAATAGCAGCTTTCTGTGAGTCTCATACGTATTTTCTGTTGCAGAGGTACAAAAGTATACAAAGATGGGCAAATGCGTCATTGTTCGTAAATGCAACCGTATAGCTATTGCACGAAAGCTGTAAAACATTGTTAATACGCACCTACCATTGATACTTCGGTCTGAGTTCGTAACTTTCTTGCCTGCTTATATTCCTAGAGTGTTTCGGCCTTCTCTGTCAGTCGAATTTAGGCAGACTGCTAAGAATTAAGTTTGCCAGTTCATGGTTCGCATGATCCTGCTTTTACTCATGCTTTACGTTTTTTTCTTCAAATAGTTCGAATGAAGTCTGGCATCGTCTGAAGTAGGTAGGAAAGAATCGCTTTTGACTTTTGGTAGTTGGTCACGGAGATAACAAAATGTACACTTTATGTTTATGATTATCGACATCGTTTTTTATTATGTGTATTTTTTATTCGGTTAGTAGCGTACTAAAATTATAACGATAGCCACAATGGATAACCTTTTCTTCGAATTCGAAGATGCCGCTAAACCTTTATGTACTAATATTTCGGCCGTGTCTCATCCTACCAAAGGAGCAGATCACTCGCGGTGCTTTTCGTGTAAGCGACTTGATTGAAACAAACTTATGCTTTTATTAATTTTACGCTGGCTTTTTTCATCAACCACTTACCTCGAATTGAAACAGGTGGTAAGATAAGTGGAGCGCCCTTGAGCATGGCCGAAAGTACATGAACCCAGAAGTCGAGGTCATGAGAGGGCTTGAGGGTTAAGGCATTATCTTGGGCTGAGAAGGAGTATTGCTTCCACTCCCATTCAAGACGATTATGCAGGTGTGACATTGGCACCGTGTGGCCCTCCGGCGTGACACAGAAGTCATCCAGAGCGATGCCAGTTAGCAACGAAATTGGTATTCCATTAGGATTATCCTGAAATCAGCGGTTAGAGTGGCCGGCTGAAATATTCTGGTCTTTCTTTCTTTCTTCACTATTAAAAGCTCGAATAAAACGGACAACTTTATTATTATAGTATTACACGCTCAATTTTTGAACACGTAATCTATAACCCATCGCGCAATTAATTCTCTCTGTTTTATGGTGATTTATCGACAGAAACAATATTGCTAAGGCCAGGTGGAGACATTTTTTGGCAATGGTCGGATATAGTTTATATGGTATGGTCGAAAATACCAGAACAGTAAAGCCAGCATCTTTACTGTTATTAGTGTACGAAGTTCATCAAAACTTTCTTCAGACATCAATTTTTTGTTACTGGATCCATCATTGATTATGATATGAGTATTAAAGATGTATCTGTCAATTCTGCAAATACATTTGATACTCATCATGTAAATGCTGCAATAATTTCATCGATAAATATTCCAATAAAACAGACTACTAGGTTCCTATAGGAATTGGCTAGGCCTACTTAACCGCGGTGGCTTGGTATATTCGTATGCGCCTTGCTACCAGAGGAGACACGTAGGCGCACGGGTTCGATGCCCGCCGGTGCAGACTTACATTTATATGGAATACGTCTTACAAAGAAGTGCAAAAACTGCTGCCATGGACGTTAAATGTTGGCTAAGGGTCAGCCCAAAAAAAAAAGCAAGACCTACTTAACCTGATGCCGGCGGCCGTGACAGCCAAGTTCGCCGGAATTGGCAGAACTGGCGACATGTTTGTGTATTGCTGGTGCGCTTGCTTGTTTTACGTGTAACCTAATGAACCCAGGTTTGCTCGGTGTAACGCAAGTGGCATAATAGACATTACCATATATTTTCTTATTAATTCCAAAAAAAAGCTGCTAAAAAATGCACATTATTGCCAAAAAGTTTGTGAATACATTTGGGATCATAACGGCATTCGTTATTATTATAATATTTATTTAAATACGAAATCTGTTCTTGAAAGGTGCGCTAAGTTTCAGGAAATTTTTAAGTTTTATCGTATCGGAGTCCGCTATTGGATCCACAAGTGGAGATAACCCGGGAACTTGTGCACCACACTTGAGAAGACAAAAGCTCGTTGTAAGGAGCAATCTGTGTAGAACAAGTGCTACGGGGGAAGAAGCATGTACAAGCAAACAAGATAGACAAAATGGGCGAAATTCTCTTGCTACTCACTTGTTGAACTCACAGATTTTAAAACTCTGACCCTAGGAAAGAACGTGTGATACAGCGGGGAATCCGATAAACGATCCCAACGGTTGCTTCGGTGTGCGAACGCTACCCACAATCCTGGAAGATTTCTTAATAAAGGTCTGGTCTGGGGGGTGAAGTTCAGTGCCATTTCCTCCGTTAAAAAAATATTCCAGGGGCATTCGTCATCCCTAAGCCTAGCTGTGCAACCAATGAATACCCACCAGGAATTGGGCTGGAAATTGTTTCATGTTTTCTGCTCATTGACTTTGTAAAAAACATCCTTTAGGCATGTGCCGAACTGTGTATGCTAGTGGTGTGAGATTAGTAATGCCGATTCATAATTATGAGAACTGCCGTATTTTTCAACGTTAAGGTTTTGCACAACTTGCGTGAAGCTTGTAGAAATGACATAAACCCAAATGCACTTTTGTTAATGCTCTAGTTCTTAATATTGTCGCTATTCTAGTTGCTGCTGTTGTTAATGGTACTGCTGTAAAGCTATTGCTATTGTCATTTGTCGCTTTCTAGTTTTGTCATTGTGTCCTATTGTCCCTCTGTAATCCAGCTCCACCGCTTATTCCTCTCTCGTCATGAGAACATTTCCCAACAATAGCAACGTCATAATCAACGCCGACGATATCAGAAACAACAACATCAACAACCACTTCTGCCTTTTGGACAAGAGGAACTGCCTAGCCAGTCTGTCAGGTGGTTTCTACGTTTAAATATTGAATGTTACTGCTAGAGCTCTGCTTTACACCGGGGCCATCTCCCCCTTCACAAGAACAGCCGCCTGTCCGTCTGGCACGGTCATACAGCTAATGCTGAACTAAAGATCGTGCAGGCTGCATTTGTCTCGTGTGTGTGTGTGTATAAAATGTATGCTTATTATTATTGTTTTCCTTCCGTAGGACAAATTATTTAATAAAACTTTACCAACATATAGCAGATGACTAAGCAGCATCCCAGCTGTTATCGATGTTTCTGTCGTTGTCGCTGTTGTTGTTGTTTTCTCAAGAATAGTATGGTGCACAGTTCTGAACCTGTACACAGCGTCTTCTGTGCTTGTGTGCATAGTGTTTACCCTAAGACTTGCTTGCTTGACGCAATGACAGTAACACATTCTTATAGGGACTGCTTGGTAAAAATAGAGTACATGGACACTACACGATGCCTGCGTAAGCATGTCGGTTTGTTACATGCTCTACCCAACTGAGAAAATATCTGTACGAGAAAGCGGAAATAGCCAGCGCGCTATTAAAATCACGATATAGTTCAACGCATTAACCTCTGTTTAGACAGTCAGCGGAATCGAAGAGCACGAATGTACATCTTTCGGACTACAAAACTCAACTTATCTAACCAAAACATTTTTTGGAATTCTCACATTACATGTCAGAATCCACACACCTGGTGATTGTTGCTGTCCGATTTGAAGTGCATAATATCAGCAATGACCAAAACATTTGAAGCGACAATATCGCATACATCCGTAACGAGTACTGCCTGCGGCTCCAACGATGATGCCAGTGCCTTCTTCTTCAATGTATAACGTTCCAACTTAGGCGCACGCCCTGCAATATAACAAACAATAACATAGCTAAAAAAATCGTAAATCCGTGCAACTTTTATTTTAAGCGATACCTGGACGTGTGTATCCGCTGTTTCAGAAAACGGGCCCCGTTCGCCTTGCCTATTCTGTCGACGTTAAGTGTTGCTGATAGCTAGTATTCAAAAAGTTTTTTGGACATGTTCTGCACTGAATAACCTATAATTATTCCTTAGGACCATTGACGTATTCATCCTTCAAACCTAAACCAGCTCATCACCACACCACTACCACCGTTACGTGTATATGGAGCATACTGCTGCGTCGAGCTGCCGTCAGTCGAGCTCGGTAGGTTCGCGCATTCGCATGCGCCTTGTAACCAGAGCAGGCACGTACGCGCACGGGTTCGATTCCCGCCGCTGCATATTTACATTTATGGGGTCCGTTTTACGAAGTAATGCAAAAAGCGGTATTGTGGATGTTAAATGTTGGCTGACGGTCAGCCCTAAGGGATATAATATAGTGCCCTGTCAAATGGACAGATTGCCTAGAGCCGTTTTAGTTGGAGTATGTCAGACAGACAGATTAAATATAGGTAAAAACATTTGTTGCGTTCCTTGGTGTGTAGCTATCTTTTGCTTCACATATGTTGAAAATAAGAGACAGGACTTCTTTGCTGATTTCTAACTCAACTAATCATAAAAGTAGCTCAGAGATAGATGTGTTTAAAACTGCTTTAGCTACATGAATAGTTGGATTTGAGCAATTATCCATGCAGCTATATAGTGAAGTCGCAGACGATTAGGAAACTGTGGGGCTAGGAGACGCTAAGTTTTCCGATGACATTACTTCTCAAATGAAACGGAGATGGTATCGGATTTATCAATAAGACGTAATATAGATTGGTAAAAATACTACCATAGAGAAGAATATACTATTAAGCGTCATGGAGATTTATTACCTTGTTTGGTACCGTAAACCGTAGTCACTTTCAAACAAGAGGCTGAACATTGGGACACTTAATTAGATCTGGAATACTGCGACAAAATGTGCTTGAAATAATCGAGCGCTATGTAATAATGTATCATAACTAACATATCGTTTAATAAGAAAAACAGCCTAATATAAAATGAATGATATCTACAGACAATTTCTTTAAAATCCCAACACACAGTAGATTATTAGAGAAGACTATTAATGTATCGCATGCATTTTTAACTTGCTTATCTTTGGCATAATATGATGTGAAGCGTTAATAAAATTGTGATTAAAAGATCCGCTAAGCTCAAAGCATGATACCAATAACTCGCGCAGCATTGCATACATTGGTTCATAAAGTAATAAAAATGGTAGTTCATTCAAAACTTGAGTAATCGCAGAAGGCATTCAGGAATGGCCATTCGGTCGAGTTCCGATAAAAGTCAACCGTAATTTTCTTTACATATATCTCTAATTAAGATTTACCAAAAAGTATACAGGATATAGAACAAGTATAATGCTTTATTGTATAGAAGTGCAGACAGAAGCCCAATTGGTGACAGTCGTCTTGTCACTTGGGCCCGCTGAGCCTCTGTATTTACTTTCGGAGAAACCATGTCCAGACATTTGAAGCGGTGTGAGCTTCAGAAAAGATACAACGCTATCTTTAGCATTGACTCTTATTTATCGTACGACAGTCGAATATAAATTCGCTTTGATCCGTGAAAAACGCAATAGCCGAGGACGCCTAATAGAGTTATCGTTATAAATCAGATTCTCTGGAATTGTTTAAATGTCAGTGAAGGTTCGTTTAATTTGCCTAATTTAACTACATGAAACAATTCTATATTTTAAGTTGTGGCCGATTTGGCCTCCCTATAAATGGTATGTACTTAATAATTGAAATGGAAAGATAGAAATATATTTATAAAATGGTTTTTTCCTTGCATCTAAACCACCAGTTTGATGTCATATTCAGGTATGCTGTGTACTGGTATGGGAGGGCATTGCCGTGCACTGTTGTTACAAAACTGCATACCAAGTATATCTACAATGAACTGTCGACCTTTTGGAGGAGATGCTTAGGTGTCTCGAAAGGTTTCCGGGTTATATTTCCATTAAAAAACTTGTAGAAATGCCACCGACTTTAGTGCAATTCGTGGGAATCATCATGGTCAGCAAACGGTGGCAGTGGTTAAAAAGAAAACGGTAGCACTATGCTTGAGATGAATCAACTAGGAATGGATCTCCAAATTGGATTAAAACGTAGCTGGGGTTTCGCTTCTTGATTTTGTTCGCTTCTGCTATGATGAAGGAAAAGTTTATAGCTTTTCCATATGGCTAGCCTGTATACAGAAAGCCGATCTTTCTCTCTCGTGGATATATTCATCATTAACGGCGGAGTACGGTGTCATATGATACACCATTGCAGTCGCAACGGCGGCATCAATATGGCCAGCGTAGGCAGAAAAAAGGAGAAGGGAGCGGAAAACGTTGCAGATATTCTACCCATTCTTTAACGCTCTCCAAATGGAACTCTTTATATACAGAAGTAGACTACATACGACTCCTAAAATCACCTGAAAAACTTTTTCCGCTCTATTCTATGCCCGCTTGGCTGAAGATATCGCACTCGCATTCGTTGCCTACTAGTATTTCTCCAACGCCCTTGGAGGTGTTTTCCTAGCATGGTTGGGCTCTTTTACCTATGATTCCTTACCAGTCTGGGTGAAGGAAGACAGCGGTAGAGAATACTATTGCTGCTATGTGATGCAACTATCCGATAAGAAAACACAAGAAAGAGGCTAAGGCGACACACAGCATGGGAACCGCATCGCCGGAGGAAGTGGCTGAAGGGACGTGCATAAGCCGTTCTCGCATCCGCAAGGCTCGTAGCTGATGTCTTAAATAAGCTCTCCACAAAACGCTACGTTGCAGTGATTGAACCACTTTGACCAACAAGAACAAAGGGTAAAGGGGAAGAGAACATCTACGAGAGCCGATGTCAAAGCTTCTTTGGTTCACAACTAGTGACACAGGTAGCTAGTGTTATGAGGAACTAACTCTACTTCGAAAAACGATATAAGTTAAAGTTGAGTGAAAGTCAGAAAGTGGACCTGCAGTTAGAATTAGATATCAGTGAGAAATTCTGGAGTAGCTAATCATGGTACCTAATGATTACACCGCCAAAGTGCATCCAAAGTTAAACTGTGTTTAGCTGCGAAGATGCAAATGTGCTAATACAGGATCTCTAGTAAAGGCTGGAGAGGCTATACAGTGAAGTTTTCCAGTACCTAGCATATGAAAAAACCTGATACGTGGTAGAAACAAAGATCAAAAATATGTATTAATATGGTTGTCGTTGGTAAATCTTGGCTTCGTGATTATGGATAATGGACTTCCAAAAGGCCATGTGAGTGAGCATGGGAGCAATAATTGAAGTTTAACTCCGTGCCATGTATACGTCTCACATCTTCACGTCGCATTATGCCTACGGTCGTCTTGAAATGAGCCAATCGCCGTATATTGTGTGGATAACAAGAAACTTCCTCCTCTTTGGGTAAGACGTACATATATATAGGTTTCTGGCGCTTAATTGTGGGTGAC